>JAJIBD010004710.1:0-171391 GCA_021461705.1 Cryptotis parvus | reverse complement strand
GCTGACCATGGAACCCGAGGAGGGGCAGATGGGTTTTGGGAGTGGGCCCGTCGCCTCTGAGGGGTCCCGGAAGCAGCCAGATGTGACTCGCCCACCACACTAGCCACCATGTTTGCTGTCGGGCGCTGCGAAAGCGGCCTCAGACCAGATCAACAGAGCCAAAGCCAGTTCGAGCCCAGGTCGCGGCCGCTAGCGGCCTGTGAGTCCACTAAAATAGTGAAACAGTAATGTCTTTTAATGCATTGCAGTCAACGAAGAGCAGGAAAGTTTGTTGGGAAGGAGATATAAAAGAGGAAAGAAATGACATACAGAACTTCGCCAAGTGGTTGAGGTGCGGGAGGCGGGGGGGGAGGTGGGGTCATTGGTGATGGGAGATGGGTTTTGGGGCGGAGGGTGCGTGTTGGAACACTGTAGAACCAAAGCTCTACCTAGCATCTTTCAATAAAAAAAAAAAAGGTGGAATCTTCCCACAAACATGTGGGAATCAGTGGTTGGGTAGGACAGAGAGAGAGAGACAGTGTGCTAATATTTGTCAAAAATGATAATACCAGTCTAGAACTGAGCATTGAATATAGGAAAAAAGATATACATGATGATCTCTGAATGTATGTATTTGCAATCCACAATGTGTAAGAGAAGAGATAAAGAATTTGCCATAGAGGCGGGCTGGGGAGGGGGAGGGAAGTGGGGACATTGGTGTTGGGAAATGGGCACTGGTGGAGGGATGGGTGCTGGAACACTGTATGGCGGAAACCCAAACATGAACATCTTTGTAATTGTATATCACATGGAGGTGTAATAAAATATTTAAAAAAAAAAAAAAAAAAAAAAAAAAGAGCAAAAAAAAAAAAAAAAAAAAAAAGAAAATTGACTTTAGTAGGCAACTTCTAAATAGACATTCTAAACTGCTTTCAGTATGGTACTTAGTGTTATACTGTATTAAATATCCCAGTCTTTGCCTAGAACTAATTTATGCTACTTGGAATAATGTCTCCTTATAAATAAGATGCAGCTAGATAAGTAGATATTAACTCTGTAAAATCCAAAATGGATTTAGAAAATAACATTTTCTCTTCAGAAAATGATCTACATATTAAATATATGTGTATAAATCTATCTGTATCTATTGAACAATATTTTCTAAAGTATCCTTATCAGGTAGATATCATCTAGCAAACATACAATTTCTAAAAAGAAAAATATATTATCAGTCGTAAAGGGAGAAAACATGCAGGGAAATATGAGAGTTGGAAATTCCTATGTACAAACAAGAAAAACAGCTATAAGAGAATTTTGAGAAGTCTGTCTTGCTAACATAATTGGTCTTAAATTGCTCAAGTGAAAATCATGAAGACATTTTTGCTGTGGAAAATATTTTTAAAATACCCAACTATTAAAATATGATTTATAAGCATCCACCATATCATATCAAAAAGATTTATATTATCTTCTGCACTCAGCTACTTACTTTCAATATCTGCTTAGTGTCAATAAAGTTATATTCAGGATAATTTCCTTTTACACTGTGAATATACTGCTTCCCCAGCATTTGCTTACTCAGATTCATATAATTAGACTTTATATTGGCTATAGCAATGAGTTCATAAAATCCTATCTTTAAAATGAAATCTAAAACTATAATGAGGTCTTGTATTATGTAAGAAGTCTTTGTGAGCAATTATATAGAATGAAGATAGTACAAATATCCTGAATAACAAAATAAAATTTCTCACAAGCAAATTAAAAATATTATCAATTTTATCCCAGCAACTTTCAAAGTAGTAATTTTACCAGTTAAGTACTTAAGTACATACATTTTAAATACAACTCTGAAACATGCTATTATAATAATATAAATCATAGCAAATAGCAGTAGCAAAATTAGTAATTTCATACAAAAGAAGATGTCTCAAACTATCACACATTGTAACAAAAAAGTAAATCATAAAAATAAAATATTTGAAGTTTTACATCTAAATCTATAAAATACTTATAAACATTAGCACAATACTATCTGATACTGACTTCAGAGGGTTTCAATGATTCAACTCCAATGGCAAGGCACATAAAAACAACATAAACAAATAAAATTATACCAGATAAGAAAAGTTCTGCACTACTTAAAGAACTTTTCTTAATATTAAATGCATCCTACTGAATGGGAAAAATATTACACATCATGAATATGAGAAATGTCTAATATGTAAATCATGTAAGTTACTCACAAAATGCAATAACAAAAAATCCTGAATTTCTGTTCAAATAAACAAAAATCCCTATTAGATAACAGAGATATAATGCTGAGCACACACTTCTGTATAGAATACAAACATGTTTAACATTTATATCAAACAAAAATAGTTCATCATCATGGATGATGAGAAATTGAATTCAAGAGGAGAGTAATATATCACCACACACCCAGGGTCAAAAAAGCTTAATCAACCAGTTCTTGCATGGATATGGTGAAAATGGAACCCCCTTCATTCTTGATAGGAATGTATACTTCTTGGAGTGTATAGTTTCTTAGAAAAATTTGGAGACCTTTCAAAATAATTGAAAGTTGAACTGTCATATGATTCTTCAACTCCACTTACTGTTATTTGTACCTCGAATGCAAAGATATGTGTTCTGAAAGTCTCATTTTCTGTTCATTGCTGCACTACAGGCATTAATTAATAAAGACCTGAAAACAATTCAGATGCTTAAGAACTGATGCATAGGGGAAAATGTGGTATTTATTCAACAATGGAATATAACTAAACTGTATGAAGAAATGTTGTCTTTTGTTAAAACTTTTTGGTTTTCAAATGGCTCCTCAACAAATTGATTTTTTTGCATTAGTTTCTGCAAATCAACTTTATTAGCCTTTGAGTCCTTGTATCTTACCCCTAGGCAATTTGGAGTAGTTACCTTTATTTTGAATGCTTACCTATTAATTTAAACTATTTATTTTAGTGAAACTGGGCAAAAAAGGAATTAAGTACTAGACTTGAAATTAAAAGTAGCAAATGCCCATAGGCTTGAGTAACTGAGGATACAAAGAATGTTTCTCTTATCATGGCTTTCCTTGCAGAGTATATATGGGAAATATAATGCTCAGTATGAATATTTAATGAGAAATATTTCTTTAGATTTTCAAACACTGCTAGCATATGCCTAAGGGGACCAGTGTATTGGCGACTCTGTTGTTCATAGGCCACAGAATCTGTTGACTAAAAGAAGAGGAAATAATTTCAAAGGACTGGATAAGTTCCTGTGATATCCAGGGAACTGCCCTGATGTTTCTGTAAGAGCAGTAGCCAGGCTTCAATCAAGTCTGTTTGATCTGTACTGTCTTACTGGAGCTCAGGAACCTGGGGAGCTCTGGAATGGATTGGAAAAGATATTGTTTGCTTGTTTATTTGTTTATGTTTTCTACTCACAGAGCAGAAAATGTGGTCTTAACCTGGACATTTGGCTCCTGTGTTCAGTGTGAGAAAAAACCCAAGTAAGAGACTGCTCATATAAAGCACTTTAAAAGTACAACCCAGAGACATGGGTGTGGGAACTATAGAGGACTGCCAGATCTAACAGGTTTGAGCAAGGCTTTGTAGGGAGCTAGTTAGTTAAGGCATGTGAGACTTATAAAATAATTAGGTAAATGTAATATGATCAGTGTGGTACTGAGATTCTGCAGATAATGTTATAGAATTATTCATATGTGTCAGGGAGCTGCTGGGATCCACAACATTATCAGGACAGTTCTTTTCTACCTCCAAAGCCTCTGGGGACCAGATGAAAATTCACTAGTCCAGAGCAGTTCCAAAAGGCTTTAAATAGTAGAACAAGCTCTACAGCAGCAGTCCAGTATAATGGAAGACCTCTAGCTCTGGTTAGAACTTAGACCATACATGAGGGCCCAAGTCTCTCACCAAAGAGGATCCCTCAGAGAGAATCCCACCAAAGATGATGCAGTACTTCAAATCAGTCCCCTTATATACATAATAGTAATCTTAACTTTAGGGAGGGTCCTGTCAACGAAAATCAACTAAACAGCTTCTAGAGAGTAGAAGGGTGTAGTAGGGTGGTGCCGCACCCTATTACGTGTCTAAACAAATGATTATGCCAATGACTAACCCTTTCCTCCTAGATTATCTCTTAGGGTCTAAACACTACAGAGAAAGAGGGAGCTGGTGTAAAGTAATATATCTTAATTTCATGAGCTTCTTGTATTCTGGATGGGACCCACAAGGTCCTTCTTATTTATTATTTGCACCAAGGTGATAATGAGTATCTTGTTCTCTGTATACTGAAAGGGACATTATCACCTGTTTGAGGGCAAATTAATAAACTCTCCTGCTAAAGGGCAAATTAGTAAATTATAGATGTATAAACTATAATCTTATTTGATATGCCAAAAACTAGTAACAATTATGGACCTCAATTCCATGACCTGAAGATTGGTTGAGGTTCTTTTCTGTACCTGGAGCAAGCAGATGCCCTTGGGCTACACTTGCTTGTGACAGGGCGTATGGAGATGTTACTGGTGCCCAATCGAGCAAATCGATGACAAATGAGAGGACAGTGTGATACAGTGACATACTATAATCTTAAAGGATAGTAACAACATAGTCAGAGTGGTAGATTCCTGGTAAATTCTAACTGGCCCACACCGGGATCAGTAGGATTGGTCACGCCAGGAGCTGTGATCAATCTAGATAACATAGAAGTCGCAATAGATGTATAATAATAATTTAGAAGTTACTCATTCAGAGTCAAGGTGACTTCTGTAACTATCACACCCTCCATCAGTGTTTATACAGAAGAGAGATCTCATTAATATGAACCCTGGCTTAGGGAAGTGTAAATAGCTCAAAGTGTAATAGATTAAACTGCAAAGATCCCAAGCTAATTAGGCCTGTCATCCATTAATACGCATAGATAGCTTTTGAGTTAGTGTACTTAAAATTAATTATGGAAACAGTGAAATTATAATCAAGAGACTTGTCTTTTTTAATTATTAGTATATTGTTATTTTCTATAAATGTGAGAACCTTGAAAAGTTCTTCCTTTAGCAGTGAAAACCTTTTTTAGCCCATCCATTCCTCAGTATGTCCCTATTCTAGATACCACACAAGGTCATTTTTCCGTCTTTAAGGGCCTACTCTCTATGCATGTATCTGAAGAAACTTGGAGCTAGTTCTGAGGTCACTAATACAGGAAGCTTGTGTGTGACTCAAAGTATTCCAAAATGGTAGTTCTTAGCATTGCTATTTTCCCACAGGACATTTCCAGCATAAGTTTCTACACAGTGTGTCCTTCCTCAAATATACTTACCAAACTTCAGTCCACCATTCTGCATCTTGCCTTTTATTAAACTTTTCAAAATATAATAAATCCTGTTTTCTTCCCATAGAGTTTCTTACAGTTATGCATACAGACAAAATGTCTGTGAATTTGTCTCCTTCCAACTTGGCAAGTTGATCCTAATAAAGCTCTTTTACTATTCGCTAACATGTGTCTCCATTAATGATCTTCCCCAAATCAAAGAGAATAGGACCTTTGTATGAGTGTCTATAGATTCTATTAAACTAGTATTACCTTTGATAATCTGCCTCAGGTTAATTTATATTTTTCCAACTCAGATAACCTACAAAGTTAAAGAAAATATTTCCTCTTTGAAAAATAATTGAGTATGTCAAGCTACTATTTTATATATAAAGGAATAGATAAGCATTACTCTAAAATTGGAATGAAGAGTAGTTTTATAAAAGTATTAAATGATTAATAATGGTAAGTTAATAATCATCTATTAAATGTGTGTTGACTTTTTGGTGTGGAAATATTATTGCACTAGGCTTCTTTCTCAAGCAATAAGATTAGAAAAAAAATAAAATAAAATAGTCAAACCTAGGAAGTTTTTATTTTTGAATTAGAATGAAAAAAAGTAGAGAGAAAGAGAAAGGAAGAAGAAAGGAAATAAAGAAAGGAAGATAAAACAAGGAGGTAAGTAGGAAGAAAGGGAAGAAGAGAAAGAGGGATTAAGAGAAGGGAGGAAGGGACAAAAGGAAGGGAAAAAAGGAAGGAAGATTCCTAACTTCCAACTAGGAGGGGAGCCGACGTAAATTATTATGCCAGACATAAATTATTATGCCAGACATCTGAGGCATGCAGAATGTTAAAATGGAGTCACACTGGATATTTATGGCGGCTATCACATCAGTCATTTATTAGGTCTGGCCCAGTGATAATTCACCTCCATTTTCAGGAGAAAACTATTTATTTTACTAATAATTGTCTGTCTGTTATCTCTGGCCTAGTTATTTCCTTTATCACAAAAGCAATTTCATAGATATAACTTTTATGTAAAAATTAACAAATATGCATACCCACAAAAAATAGGCAAACATAAATTACAATTAAAAAACAAGTGCCTCCTATTTTCTGAAATTACAATTGAAAATGTTACATTTGAAAAACAATTCCAAAAAAATTTAGATTTAGAAAGTGATGAAAAAAAAAAGTGTCTGTGCTTTATTTTCCATAAGAAGTGGTAAAAGTTCAAAATGCACCAAAAATGATTATGTTCTAGAGTCATCCCATTTCTTTAACCATGTAACCAACCAGTCGTCCAGAATAAAGATATTTTTTGTCTTAATGAGGGAGAAGTGTATAAGCAAAACAAAAGATTCTAAGCAAAGCCAGTTTCTCTTAGGAGAAGATGAGGAGATCTTTCTTATAGACTAATTGTCTTTCTTCTGTACTTAAAATAAAAATTGGAAAGTGAATTTTTATTTCAAAATCTAAATGAGACATTGCATAAAACTTAGAAATTAATTTCATAAAACTTAGAAGAATCCCATGCACTAAAACCTTCAAGTTATTTCAAATAAAAATTTTGAATTATAACAATCAGTATTGTCAAAATGTCAAATTTCTCTGAAAAATCATTTCTCTATTAATCATGATACCTAACCAAATTCTATGAGCTTATAGTATAAAAATGCAATATTATTATATGTTGTAAAATGTAAAGAATATAAAATAGTAAAAATAATTGTGAATTAATTTGAAGGAATGTATTTCGGAAGTTCTTCACAAAAGTAACGCAGTATATATGAAGTGAATTTGAAATAAAGCTAGCAAAGAGGTCAATAGAAACTGAAGAAAAAAATCTTAAGCAGACAGACATGTATACTGTCATTTGATTTTATACAAACATGCCAACTTCATTAATGGGGAAAATAGTTTTTCAAGCAAATTAAACTGAGACAACTGGATATTCACGTGGAAGATAATGATCCTTAAATCTTTCCTCAAACACATCATTAATCTGAAATTGTACCATTGGTCTAATTTTTAGTGCTAAACCTAAAAACTGTCTATGAGGAAATATTGTTTTAACCTCAGATAAGGTAAATATGAATTATAAATTCACAAAAAATAATGAAAAATGGTTAACTGTATTCTATTAAACGTAAACTTTTTACTCTTTCAAAGACACCATCAAGAGAATAAGAACATAACCAGATTATGAAAAAACCTTTTCATGTTATCAATGTTTAAGATAATTATAAATGAGAATATTTAGAATGTACAGAATGTGGTACAAAATAGGCAAGCCAATATTTTGGCATGTTCAAACCATAGGTACAATTCCTGGAAAAGCATAAGTCCCAGAAACCTATAGGATTAAACTTGAGAACCTCATTAAAAGGACCTGCTTCCTAAGCAATAAGAAATTGGTGCCATTCCATAACCACAAGCGACAAAAAATATCTATGTAGATAGATATTAATAATATATATAATTCTACCCTTTAATATAAACAATATAATGCTATCAAATATATTAAGACTATCATCAGTAAAGTCAGTTTATAACAAGTATTCTGAATAACTTCATTACTAACAAAAATTTAGTTAACATTTAAATATTTTGTAGTTTTTTTTTCTTTTTGAGTCACACCCAACCATGCTCAGGAGTTACTCCTGACTCTTCTCTCAGGAATTACTCCTGGGTGTGCTTGGGGATCATATGGGAAACCAGGGTTCGATCCGGGGTCAGCCACATGCAAGGCAAATGCCTTACATACTGTGCTATCACTCCGGCCCACTATTTCATAGTTGTTAAAGGAAAATAAATGTTTCAGGGGCAGGAGTGATAGCACAGTGGGTAGGGTTAGCCTTGGAATGCAGCCGACATGGATTCAATCCCAGCATCCCACATGGTCCCCCAGCACTGCCAGGAGTAATTCCTTAGTAATGAGCAAGGAATGACCCCTGAGCATCACCAGGTGTGACCCACAAAGCAAAAAATAAACAAATAAATAAATGTTCCAATTAATTTTTATACTTTTTTCACTATCACTATCACTATCTTCCCGTTAATCATCTATTTGCTAGAGCGGGCACCAGTAATATCTCCATATGTCCCATCTAATTCTAGTAGAACCCAAAGGCATCCACCCGCTCCAGGAACATAAAGAGCCTCAAACAATTATATTAGGTCACAGGAATGACCTAATATAAATGTTACTGGTATTTGGCATATCAAATACTACACAAGCAGCTTGCCAGGCTTGACATGCCATTGGCATACTGTTGTAGTCACCTCTAAATAAAGCATTTATTGATAAACTGCGCGGACACTAGCGGCCGCTGAAGCCAAGCTGTGATAGTCTGATCTGCTGGGTGGAGTTGTGACGAGAGGGAAGTCCGGATGTGGAAAATGGTGGGCCCCATGGAGTAGGGGAGGGTGGTCTGGCTTGTTGTGAGGCTCTGCTGGGTGGCAGGCCAGGGCTAGAACCCTGCCATGCCTCCCGGGCGCCTCACTGCAGCTGGGCACAGGGAGAGCAAGTAGCAGCTCTGCCCCTTGTCTGAGACTCTCTGGTTCAGCATACCTGGTCCGGATTGGAAAAAAAAAACTGCTGCAGGGTGGCTGTGGATGATCCGGGATCTGATAGTCTGGTCTGTTGGGTGGAGTTGTGATGAGAGGGAAGTCTGGACGTGGAAAATGGTGGGCCCCATGAGTAGGGGAGGGTGGTCTGGCTTGTTATGAGGCTCAGCTGGGGTGGCCGACTAGGGCTAGAATCCGGCATGCCTCCCGGGCGCCTCATGAGCAGCTGGGCACAGGGAGAGCAAGGAGCAGCTCTGCCCCCTGTCTGAGAGTCTCTGGTTCAGCATACCTGGGTCGGATTGAAAAGAAACTGCTGCAGGGTGGCTGTCGATGGTCTGGGCTGTGATAGTCTGGTCTGCTGGGTGGAGTTGTGATGAGAGGGAAGTTCGGATGTGGAAAATGGCGGGTCCGATGAGTAGGGGAGGGTGGTCTGGCTTGTTGTGAGGCTCAGCTGGGGTGGCAGGCCCGGGCTAGAACCCCCCATTCCTCCCGGGCACCTCACGAGCAGCTGGGCACAGGGAGAGAAAGTAGCAGCTCTGCCCCATGTCTGAGAGTCTCTGGTTTAGCATACCTGGGCCGATTGAAAAGAAACTGCTTTTTTTCACTAAATAAAAATAACATGAGCTCTTTGTTTTTTCGTTTTTCTTACCCATATATATAACTACAAACAAAGTAATAGGCTTAGGTCTCTTTTAATTCTCATTCTCTTATAAGAGTAAATCCAAAGATTCCATAGTACAACATATTAAAAGCCTGTAGGTGTGCCAAATATATTTTCAACAATATAATTCTATCGCTAAAATTGTACTCCTTTATTATCAAAGGTAAGCCCTTAATGTCTTTAAATATATTGAAAAATATGTGTGCTACTTGTCTTTTAGAGCATTCAACATTTAAATAAATAAACCTTTTAAAAATGTATTAAACTACAATGTGCAAAAGTTTTTTGTACATAGGTAATTAGAATAATTTACAATACTTTCTTGAAATCAGCCAGTTTCTTTCATTTTATGAAAATAGTTTTGTATAAGAAAATTGGATGGGTCTGGAACGTCACCGAGGTTGCTAATGAAGCTGTGGGTCTGACGTGAGTCCTCTTCTGGGATAACTGGCATGGAGGTGGAGCGAAAGGGCGGAGGAGCCCAAATCTCCACTCCAAGTCCGGCCATTGTGGCCGCCTCCCGCAAGTGTGAGTGAACCCTTGGAGCAATGTTGGACTCAGCCAGGAGCTGGCCGAGCCACTTATTCACTCCAGACCCACAGCTGTGCCACTTCGCCCCACGTTGAAGCAACCCATGGAGCTTACCTTTCAGTAAGGGGCTCGGCCAGCCACTGGCCGAGTCCAACATTCCTCCAAGAGTGCACTCACATGTGCAGAGGAGGGGCCACGCTGGCCAGACTGGGAGCAGATATTTGGGCTCCTATGCCCTTTCCTCCACCTCCATGCCAGCTACTCTGGAAGAGAGACCCATGCCAGACCCACAGCTCCATCAGCATGCGGCAGCTCTGTGACAGTCTTAGATAGTACTGATTTTAGAATCAGGTTCTTCCCAGGATCTTTCACATTTATACACTGTATGCAGTTCTATGCAGGTTCTGATACCCGTCATCCCAGTAAGCCTAGCAAGAAGCCAAAGCAACCCACACATCATGAGGTCAGTCATTCTCAACATCCAGACTCCAAAGTTCCTCAGAGCTCCACCCAAGAGAAAACCTGATTTTTCTCCTTTGAGTTTCATCAGTAAATGCTCGAGATGAGAGCTTTCTACTGAGAGTATACCACCTACATGGCAGATGCTGGCAAGCTACCATGTTTTATTTGATATGCCAAAAACCAATAACAATTATGGACCTCAATTCTACGACCTGAAGAATGGTTTGAGGCTCTTCCTGTCCCTGGAGCAAGCAGATGCCCTTGGGGTACACTTGCTTGTGAGAGGACTTATGGAGATGTTACTGGTGCCCGCTCAAGCAAATCGATGAACAACAGGAAGACAGTGATACAGTGATACAGTGATCAGAAAATTATGCAAATTGTAGATGACCAACCAGATATTTAAGCCTAATTTGATGTTAAAACGGCTATATCTTTTTACATTAATTTGTGTTAAATGGTTAAACATAATTACTAGTTTTAAGAATTCCATCATAAATTTGTTTCATAGTGATAATATTTTTTATTACTAGCACCAGCTTGAGCAAATCAAAAAATAACGGGATGCCAAATGATCAAGTGATAATTTATTTTTAATAAAAGAATACCATTATTATTACAGTTGGTTCATTCATTGTTTAACTTTGGATAATATATGTTAGTCATGTTTATAATGCTGAATGTACTGCTTAAATGATAATTATATACATATTGGGGATATTGGACCACAGCAAGGGGTTTTGCTAACTGCTCTTGACTCAGTCTCTGAGGGCTGTGGGGTTCATGCCCAGTGTTGCTCATTGAACCATTTGGTCACGGGGTTATAACCTGGGCCTCCTTCATACAATATCATTTACATTTTAAAGCAATCTTTATAAGAGGACCAATCTAATGGTCAGAGCACTACTTTTTGTCTACCTTTATTTTCTTAATTTTCAGAGAAACATTATGAGAAAAACACTGAAAAAAATTAATTGTCTGAAATTATATTTCCTGTAGGTCAAAAAATTGTTGGAGATATGTTCATACAGTTGAAACTATTATAGTTTGTTTATTCAGAAAAACAAAAAAATATCTCATAAGTAATTAGTGTGTTGATAAAGGTCTTGCAAGTAGGTTAAAGTTGATCTATATCCAAGCCTTTTGAAAGTCAAGTAAAATGCAGTTTGGATTGCATTACTATTGTTTTTAGTGGTAATACTTCTCTGAAGATGAAACAGAAATAAGAAAGTGAAATAATTTACAGAGTACCTCATCTTGTGTTTCATCTTTGATCATTTTAAGTGTCTCTTCTTAGTAATTTACTATCTACTTGTATTGAGTTGTAAAAAAACAGGAATAAGGAAGGAACAAAATCTTCTATTAGCTAAAACAATAAAAATTTCATCAGACAGTTTTTCTGGCAAAAACAAAGCCTGTTTTGGTTGTTCAAGTACGTATTTTTAATGGGAATTGTTTTTGAAATGTCTTAAATAAGATAGAGGCTACTTTCCTTCACAAGCATTTGGTATCTAAATTTGCCTTATAAAGAAGGTTCTTAAATTTGCTAATCCATACAAAGAAATTTAATGCTTTTTGCCCCTTATTTTTTGAGTAAAGCATTTCCTAATAATTAAAATCTATAGATTTATATATTCCCTAGAGAAAACGGTCTAATAACAATTATGAACAAAACAAATATTTTCCAGTGTGTTTTATAGTATAAAAACAAATATTTGTACTTATAAATATTCTTTAACCATAACTTGCAATATTTATTTGAATGACAAGTATAGATTTATGTTAGAGTTTCATATAGAATATTCGTAATAAATATATTAAATAAAAAAGGAATATGATATCCAAATAAAACCAACAAGCATATTGTGACATTTTCTTTAAAAAGTTTTAAAAACAAAAGTTTAGTGTGATGTTTCCTCTATTGTGATGTATAAATGTCACATTTTCAATAAAACTATCTATAAATATGAAAATAGCTTTGAATATTTTTATTTAAACAGAGCGACAGAATGCAAACATAGTGTACATATGTACAGTGGTGAAATTCTCACTTGAGTCAAAAAACCTCAATACTGAATTATAAAAACATTTTATATTATCTTTGCACCTCATTCAATAACAATAATATTTTAAATTGCTATTTTCTTCATGTTATTGCTCATAGTTTTAATATTTATTGTAGCATGACATCCTGTTTCTTATCCATTTTCCACTCTCCCTGAAAATTCTAATATTGTTTCATGATTTCAAAATGTAGATATTAATGCACTTAGTCAATGTTTTGAGAAATTAATTGTGCTGGACACTTAGGAGGTCATTTTATTGTGGATTTTTGTCATAGGTACCCATAAGATTTGTATATTCTGTTTTTTACCATTTGTTAACTTTTTAAAAATTTTTTGGTTGCTACTTAGGTTTTCAAAAAGCACTAGTAAAATACTTTAACAAAAGTTTCAGCTCTGCTGCTTATGTCTCTTTCTCTGGAAAACTTTCTTAAAACTACTTTTTACGAATTTCTATTTGTACAACCAAAGTCACAGGTGCAGCACTTTCTAAAAGTGCATTATGCTCTCCCAAACATAATTTTACCATAACATTCTCTTCATATCTCACTTTTAGTAATTTTTACTTTGTATATGAAGATAGTGCACCATTTTTTATTGAAAAAAATAAGCAAATATATATTTTTTAATTTTGTATTATACCACCGTGAGATACAGTTACAAAAGTTTTCATATTTGGGCAAATGCTTTTCAAAAGTATTTTATTATGTCACTATGAGTTATAGAATTACAAAGATGTTCATATTTGGGTTTCAATCCTTTATATAGAGAACATTTCTAAACTGGCCCATGTTCTGAAGGAATCAGCCTCACTACTCTTATCACAGAATTATAGGCAGCTGCAGCTAAGTGAGCTGAAGAGATTAAATTATATTAAATTTCAACATTAATCCATAGTAGTAGAAACCAAACCAATTTATTCCCTGTCAGAAATAAAATAGTTAATGTCCTAAGTTTAGGGAAGAATGAAAATGTTGATTGAAAGTTCTGTTATTTTATGGAAAAACAAAAACAAAAAGTTTGTCTTGTTAAAGACAGCCTATGGAAAGGGCTTAAGGCCCTGGCTTTGCATTCGGCTGAATGCTGTTCTATCCTCCTCTTTATAAATTGTCCCATACAGGCATCAGGAGATCTCTCAATACAGAGCCAGAGTAATCCCTGAGCATCCAAGTGTGTGGCTCAATCTCACCCACAAAAAAAAAAACAAAAATAGAATTCCTGTGGTTATATCGATATTCCTATATTTTAAAAACAGTTCACATGTTGCAGTTAAATTGCTAAAAAAAATTCCTGTGTGCTTAAAAATAGTTCAATTTAATTCTACTTATTTCTATATATGTCATATAGCCACATAAAAAAATAGACATTTTTGAATAAACCAAACTTATTTTATATGTATATTGATGGTCTTGTCATTAGGTTTGGAGATTAGGATGAACAGATAGTAGAAATAATAATATTAATAATTGTTATTCATAATTAAGCATTTTCAGATTCAATCTTGTAATAACAAAATAATCTCTTAAAACATTATCTCTTTTGCCCTTGAAAGAAGTATTAGATAGTAAGTTTGCATTATTAATATATCATAAAAATTTGATTTATAGACAAGCTAACTAAGGCAATCAGAGTTTGGATGGGAACAAGAAACTAGGCTTCTCATACATCATTCAATGTCCTATCCATTACATCATGTTTCTCTGAAGATGTCACTTTAATTAGACAAGTGAATGAAAAAAAATTAGATCGATAGATAGATATGCACATACATACATATGTAGATAGTATTAAGGAAATGCAATCAATAATAAAATCTTCAAATCCAGAGAGAAGAAAAATATATTTTATTACTTAATGCATACTTAATGAGATTGGAGGGAATCCAGAGCAATAGTACAGTGGGTGGGGCGTTTGCTTGCATGAGGTCAAACTGGATATGATTTTTTTTTCAGCATTGCTTATGGTCTTCAGAGCACTACCAGGAGTAATTCCTGATTTCATAGCCTGGAATAACTAATGAGAACTGCTTGATATGCCATCACCCCACAGAAAAAAAGATTTCAATCATTAAAAGATAATATAGGTGATTTGGAAGATTTACATATGTCTATAAAATCTCATTGTAATAGCTACTGAAATAACTGAAATATATATATATATATATAAGTTATTTACATAAATATATATATATTGTTTAGAGATCATAGATCACCTAGTATTGAAATGTGCTTTAAAGATAAGCTTTTGTTGTCAATTGTAAGAACAAACAAAAATTTAAAATAAAATATAGAATTCTGGCTTGGGCAGGGAAATGATGGAGGACATGCTTTGTATTCAGGAACTCGTATTAGAGACTTTGCTCTGCCTGATACCCACATGCACTGTAGCAACAGTCTCTAAGCACTGCAGGTTGCAGTCCAACACACAAGGACATACACATGCACACACAACACACACAACAGTTTACCTTTTTATGTTGAAAATGAGGAAAGATATTCCTCTGTCCTCCATGTATCTTAGACCATTTTTTTAGAAATATAAAATTGGTAAGTATTCCATTCTAACTTTGAAAGAAATTTTGTAACTCATGTTAAAAACTGAATAAAGTTTCTGTTGCCAATATGAAAAGCCAGGAATCTTCTTCTGAAAGACCTAGGTTTTCTCTTTGAATTATATTTGTTATGGGGCTGGTAAAGTGTCTCCAGTTCGGGTGGAATGTTAGAAGCCAAACTTCAGTGAGCATATAGCTCTAATATACAAATTTAATTTCTGTCATAAATTTTATTTTACTCAGTTAAAGACAATGAACAGGTGAATGTAAGATGAGCTACAGGTGACAAAAGACGACTTATTTACAGAGAAATTATATTATGCATTGAATTAGAAAAGTATGTATGCTACAATACTGCCCAACATGTGACTTTCTTGAAATGAAGGTAAAGATAAAAGATATCCTTCACTGACAGATATTTTACCTGACTTAAAATCTTTGTTTAATAAAAATAATTATTTATGGATTGGAAAGAATGTACAGGGATTAGGGTGCTTGCTATGACTGCAGCCTACCATAGTTTGATCTCTGGCATTGCTTAGTATCCTGTGAACACCTCTAGTAGTGATCCCAAGCAGAGGGAAGCTTTTTTTTCTTTCTTGCGATAACATGGATATAATTAGAGAGGAAATCAGAAGGGAAGACAAAGCAAAAAGGATTTTTACTAGCTAACAAATATACTGTGTTCATAGTAAGTTGAATTGGTTTGTTTTCTGCACACCAGCAGTGCTTACAACTTCCTCCTTGCTCAGCCCACAAGAACCTACCCTAGTGGGAACACATAAGGCGCAAGATGATAAAACCCAGGTTGTCACATGCAAGGCAAGTTCCCTGTCTTGTGATTGACTGTCCAATGAACATAATAATGTATGACTGCTTTCTATCCACCCCTTTTCATTATCTATAGCTGAAATCTAGTTTTCACTACTTTTCCAAGTTTATATAGCTGATTAATTAAACTTAGAAAGAATAATGGACTTTAATACTGCCCACTCTAACAAAAAATTCTTTAATATTTGCAGATAGAGTTTAAGTTCTCACTGCTCTCTGCAGATGAACCTTACAGGTTTGTATAGTCCCTATGTGTACTAAAAAGTCTAACAGTGTTAAAAGGCATACATTCCTTGAGGTTTTTATTTGACCCTTAGAAACTTTCATAAAATTTCCTTAACCTCGTGTAAAATAGTCATGTCAATATCATAGTTGAAGCACAGAGTAGATTAAGATACTTCTCAAACTGAGGTGCAAGTGACTTTATATGTCTTTTTTTTTAGGTAAGAAATACATTATTCAATAAAAATAAGCCTATCTTAAAGATCTTCACAAGTGATTATGCCCACCAGAATACAAAGTAAGAACTCTTTTATATTGTTGTTGTGTCTCTCTTGATGAATTTAACATTTAGCTGGTCTCTGCTCTATTTACAGAAATGAGGTGACTACTAAGAATCTCAGAGAAAAGTTGTATAATTTCAGTAATATAAAATCAGTCTCTTAGAAGTAATCATATTAAGGTAAAATACTAGTGTTGCATTAAATAGTTTATAATTTGAAATGAAAGTTAGGACTTTCAATAGTAGATTGTTATTGCGAGTAAAATTGAAACTGCTCCACAGACAACATTATATTTTGAAAATTGTTTTATTTTAAAAGCAAATTATGATGATAGTTTCAAATAGCTTGAATGGTCAATAGATACCCTTTTTAAAACAATTTTAACCTAAAGTGTTTTAGGTTAAAAGAATTTTATATCTGCTCACTTTTATTTGATTACTCTTAGGAAAATAGAAGTAAGTATATAAATGTATTCATTTTATAAGACTGTTGTCCTTAAAAGAGAATTTGCTTTTAATTCATTGGAGTAAACTTCAAGATTCTTAAGATTTTTTATTTTGATTTCCAAGTCCCTTCTAATATTTAATTAGAAAAGGCCTTGAACTTTGTAAAAAAAATAGCATACAGGTTTGAAAGAGTTATGGAAATGTTTTTTAATTACAGTATTCAGTAGAAGCTTAGACTAAACACTAAATGAGAGTGCATTCAATTACAGCAATAAAAATGTAGAAATCATCAAGTTTTAATACATATTAAATGGTATTCTTATATTTATGGATATATTTATATAACCTTAGAAAATCATCAAGTTAATATTTATACTTAAGAGTAAATTATAGCTAAAACATAACAAAGTTGAGCTTTAAACTCTATGATTGTTTAAAATGTTTACACTTTATAAATAAGAAACCAGTATATCTGTAATTTTCCCAATTGTGTTGTTTTCTTATTTTAACTTTTATTAAGATTGTTTACTAAAACATCAATACTATAAATTATCACATTATCTATATTGTCTTTAATTTTGGGTGCAATTGAGCAGTTGATAGATAAAAATTGAATTACGTTTTCTCTATCCTTGAAAATGTCTCCTTTTCTGTTTTCATGCAGATATGTTATAAAATAATATCTAGATTATAAAATTTTGATTTTCTTTTTTGTTCAACTGTCCACTTTTTTAATCCATGAAATCAATTACTGTCACTTCCCACTTTTAACAAAGGCATTAAATATCTACTAAAGTGAGTAATAAATCAATATTAATTAAAATTAAACAAAGTAACTGTCAAGAGACATTAGATTTTATAGTTCCAATTTATTTATTTCCCAAGAATAAGCCTTAGAAAAAATGTTACTATGATCATAGTAAATATTGAGTCGAAGATCATAGTAAATATTGAATCTCAACAAATTACATTGCATCCAATATCAATACATTCAATTCAAATACAAAGTGAACTCAGCAACTTTTTCTTCACTTAATACTTTTTGCTTTTTTGGACCACACACAGATGTGCATGGGTCTTATTCCTTGCTCTTAGCGATCACTTTTGTGGTGCTATGGAGATCATAAACAGTGCTCTTAACCAAAAATTGTTGACTGTGTGTAATGCTAGTTTGCTACCTCCAGTGCTTTCTCTCTAGTCCCAATGATGTCCTGTCCTGTTTGGGAAAGATATTGGAACTAAACATTAGGCAAACATTTTCCCCCAGGACCAGTAACTATTCATAAGGTTGTTTCTATTCTCTTCAAACTGGGAGGTTTAAAATATATGAAATATATGAGTTATACTTTATAGGCCAGAGAGATAGTACAGTGGATAAGGTGTTTGTTCGCACTGAGCCAACCTGAGTAAGCTCCTCAGCATACAATAGGTACTTTAAAACCCTTCAGGAATGATCCTTGAGTCTAGAGCCAGGAGTGAGCCCTGAGCAATGTCATTATGCATATAATGATAACATTTCCATCACACTTATTATAACCCCTCTTTCCTTACAATCAGCCTCCATCTGCTTTTCCTAATAATCTCTATTTTGTTGTTTATTCTACTTTACTTATTTTTGTTTTATTAGTCCATTCACTATGTTTAATTGTAGTTCCATATAGGTGGGTTTAGCCAATACTAGTTTTTCTCCTCTGACTTGCTTTGCTTAGCATATTCTCAGTATTTAAATATTGCTTCAAATCTCAGTTTTATCTTCTTATAAATAGTATTTTTATTACATATCCAAGAGTTTATTACCTGGTAATCTATCAAAGATAAATGGTGGATTTAGAGATGACTACAAGAATATGCTACCTGCATGGCAGAGTTTGGCAAGCTACCCGTGCGGTATTTGATATGCCAAATACCAGTAACAATTATAGACCTCATTCCTATGACCTGATGGAATGGTTTGAGGCTCTTTATGTTTCTGGAGCAAGCAGGTGCCCTTGGGCTCTACTAGCATGAGACAGGACATATGGAGATGTTACTGGTGCCCGCTCGAGCCAATTGATGATGAACGGGAAGACAGTGATACAGAGAATCTATAAAAAAAACTTAAATGTTTCCATATATTGGAAAAAAACATAGAGGTGCAAAAACATTCTTGAATTAGTATTTTAATATTTTTAATATATACTAGGAAGTGAAATTGCTGAATCATATAGCAGTTCTATTTATAATTTTGTACAGTAGTACCATTTAGTAGAACCTTCAACATTTTTCAAAAAAAAATTACATCTTTTTATTTCCTCATACACACAAAAAAGCTTCCTGCTTTCATACTTAATTCTTTCCCTGACCCTTTTTTCCTTTATAAAGAACCTTATGAGTACATGGCACCCAATAATCTTTCTTTAACTGAAGTAACTGCAAAGTATTTTAGTCTACAGATATGTCATAATGAAATATCAGAGTGTTAAATTCTTGAAGACATAATAAATGAATTTTACCTCCCAGGTCTATACTCTAAAATCCATAATCAAGGTTTGTTATATGTGATTTTCACATAACCTTTACCATCCATGCCCTCTGCACATGCTTACTTGTTCTCTATGTGTGTATTCAATTTTTCTCTTCAATTTTTTGTATACTCAGTGATCACTTTAGCAACCTCATTTTAATTGAATACTTCTTTAAATATCCTATTTTATATGCCATAACTTAAAAGATTATTTTGATAAGTGGACATAGAACAACTGTTAACAATTCTTCATACCAGAAAATACAATCATAGGGTTAAAGTAAGACATGTGTAACTCTGTAAGTGGTACCTTAGGATCTATTAGTATGTTTAGGACACACATTTGCTATAATTACTTGAAAATTAATAGGTGACTTTATTTAATTACTTAAGAAAAGTGAGACGCATTACTTTTAGAAGAGATATAGATCTCCAGTCATGCTTATTTGAAAAATAAAATTCTGTTTTATATAATAGTTTTGTTATTAATTTCTTAATAAATCAACTGTTAATAATTCGTCATACAGAATACATAATCATGTGGTCAAAGGAAACATATGTGCCTCTTAGAACTATTAAAGTGCTTAGCAACCACATTTACTATAATTATTGGAAAATTAGTAGTTTAATGTGTTAAATTACTTATGTGACGAAGAGACAGTACTTTTAGAAGAAAGAAAAGACATAGATCACCTTGAGTCATATTGATTTGAAAAATAAATTTCTATTTTATGTAATAGTTCTGTTATTATTGTCTTAAGAGTTATATATAAAAGCACATCAATCAAAAACTTTTCCGTGATGAATTCTGAATTCAAATTCTAATTTTTTTGTCACTTTTTTTTTTTTTTGCTTTTTTGGGTCACACCCGGCAATGCTCAGGGGTTTCTCCTGGCTCTTTGCTCAGGAATTACTCCTGGCGGTGCTCGGGGGACCATATGGGATGCTGGGGATCAAACCCAGACCGGCACAGGCCGGCCTCGTGCAAGGCAAACGCCCTACCCGCTGGGCTATTGCTCCAGCCCCTATTGTCACTTTTGATTATATCTATATTAATAGAAAGATTTTTTTGCACTTACTGCTTCAAAACATACTAAATGCACAAAATTGGCATGATTTCATTAAATTACACAGTGTTTTTAAACTTTACATATTAAACATAATTACAAAATGCAAATTCTATTAATATGATTTGATATATAGAGTGAGTTTTTCCTACAATTTTCCAATTCACATGTTGTTTGCTATTTTGAATAATGGTTGTAATTTAATTTTGGTAGATTTCTTGGATTATTTATCAATTAAAATCTGTTTAAACTAGAGCCTTTAGCAAGTCTCATTGTGTCTTCTTCTGACTTTTCAAATCATATTTTCGTATAAGTTATTAAATTGTTGTCTGGTATTTGAAAATGCCATATTAACACATGTTTATGTCAGTGAAGCAAACAAAATAAACAGATGGTTCAAACAAAACACAAGTTGTTGAAAATGTCATCTCATCCAAACTGGCATAATGCATTCCCTCAAGCTATTTTACCTCTTTTCCATGTACTCCTATAATAGCATATAAGTGGAGAATATAGTAAATGCAATTTGTGTCATAGACACAGCTCAGAATCACCATGGGTCAAAAAAAAACATGATGTTACATAATGTTCTATACGCTGAAGACTTGGTTAATAGCATTGAGGTGATATAGTCAAAGACAAAAATACTTAAATAGCAAGTGACCAAAAAATTCCACACTTAAAAATATATGCACTCATTGATTCTCTGGGTGCATAAATTCTCAGAATGCATAAATTATTCATCAACTCTGGCCATAGAGCAACCATCTTTATCCCTTTATCATGTTTCCTGACTCAAGTATTTGCTTTAAAAAGATATGCCAATTATATTTCCTTCCAATAATCAGCACCAAAATATCATTTATGTATATTTTATATTTTTTAAAAAATATATTTAAAAACAAATAATTTTACTTCTTATTAGAACAGTGTAAGAGTTCAAAATTTTATTTTAAAGTATATTTTAGTAATTGTCTAAGAGGTTTGACTTTAACTTATTTAAAATCTGATAATCATGCAGGATATGTTATAGATTTAGTAAATATAAAATCAACCTGCATATATGTTTTTCAAAAATTTTCATTGAATTGCATGCTTCTAGTTAACATAGTCCAATAACAGTTCATACAAGCTAGACGGTGAGAAAGACGATACAAGTGTTAAGATGTTTGTCTTTCATGGAGCCTATCCCATTAGATCCCAAGTACATAAGTGAATTTTGAGCAAAGAGTGAACCCATAATCACCACATGATGTTTCTAAGTCCCACTTCCCATAAGAAAAAAAAAAATTGAAGTTGAAATAATCAGTGATACTAGACAATTATAATAGTGTTTTCATCATGGTTTTCATTATTGAAATTAAAGGTAAATAGAAGACATTATTTCCCTGATGAGACAAAATAGTACTTAACTATTAGTATATAATATTTAGAAACAATTCAAATATGCATTATCTATTTATTTAGTTATTTAGAATAAATTTTAGAGACAAAATCAATCATATCTAAAGGATTTCTCAAATTTACTATTGTAAATATAAGACTATCCTTTCTAGGTTTAAAGATAATTGCCAACAAATCCTAATTTGTTTACCGCTTAAATGCATATTATGAATAGGATCAAAAATAAAGGATGTTAAGTAATTTTTATATTAAAAGTGTTTTAAATAAAGCAGGATATTAATCATAAATAGACTATTCTTTTTTAGATGGAGCTTTGAACCACAACATTTCATATTTAGCTAAAGTGGGAAATTTCACTTGTATCACTTGTATCACTTGTCTACCTTTTGTTCAACTATTTACTCTAGCAGGCACTATAACGTCTCCATTTGTTGGGAATGAGGTCCATTATTGTTGCTCTTTTTTTGTATATCAAATACACCAGTAGCTTTCCAGGCTCTGCCTTGGCTCTGGGTTCATCCCAGGGGACCAGTCTTTTTCTATGTCAGACCATCCACCATCCAGGGCTCACAGGGCAAAGACCTGTGTGTAGACAAGTCTGTCTCCAGTCTGCCACCTGCCAATGCAGCTGGGCACTGCAGTCTGATCTGCAACACCTCAAGGGGCAGGTGGGAAATATAATTTTTTTTAAATATTTTTGCGGGCCGGAGCAATAGTCCAGTGGGTACGGCATTTGCCTTGCACGTGACCGGCCCGTGCAGGCCAGGGGTTCCATCAACGGATCCCATATAATCCCCCAAGCCCTGCCAGGAGTGATTCCTGAGTGCAGAGCCAGGAGAAACCCCTGAGCATTGCTGGGTGTGACCCCCAAAAAAAAAAAAAAGCAAAAAAAATAAAAGTAAAAATTTTTTTTGCGTTTTTGGCCCAGACCTGGCAATGCTCAGGAGTTACTCTTGTCTTCTTAAAATTACTCCTTCTTGCACCCAGAGTCTTGGAGATCAAACCCTGGTTGAGTTTGTGCAAGCGAACACCCTACCTGCTATACACAATCCAATCAAATTGGAAAACATTTGATTAGTATTAGAATTCATGATTTCTAATTGCAAGTTCTTGTATAAAATTGATTATTTCAAGAATAAAACATACGTGAAAATGGAATGCAAGATCAACAAAGTAAATTAAAATTGAAATAGCAAACAACATTAACTAAAATAGAAGAACTAAATAGAAAAAAAGTAGTTATTTTCCCCAAAATATGCACTGTTAACTTAAAATTAGAGAGGTTTCAAGAAAGAGTTAGACCTTAAACTAAAATTTTAATTATCTCTTTTTTTTTTTTTTTTTTTTTTTGCTTTCTGGGTCATACCTGGCAATGTTCAGGAGTTACTCTTGGCTCTGCAGTCAGGAATTACTCCTGGCAGTGCTCAGGGGAACATACAGAATGCCAGGGATCGAAAACCAGATTGGCTCTGTGCAAGGCAAACTACCTACCCATTACACTGTCGTTCCACCCTTCATATCTCAGGTCCTTCTCTAGAATCTACTGCCTTTGAAAAGACACAAAAGTCAAAAGTTAAGGAACACTTACTTTCCCATACATTTGCATTTAGAATAGATGACTATAGCCAGGTAATTTAATATATAATCAACCCAAATTGATCTTATTCTCTAGATTACAAACTCTATAATGCAGGAACAAGTGAAATACTTTTATTTCATAGGACATTGTAACAGATTAAAACTATCTAAACACTATACCAGTTCCTCTAATGTGTTATTCACAGAACAACCAAAATTAATCTTTGTAAAATTTAAATTTGTTTAGTTTTCTTCTATGCTTTATAACCTAAACGGTTTTAATTTGATCTTGTGAGAAACAATTGTACCAGTTTAAATGGACTCTCATTCAGCTTTATTTCTCATCACTTTGTTTTTGTCACACAGATATTTCATAATTTAAATAAGATATATCTGCAAACATGTTCAATAGTTATGTACATTAATATTAAATTTTTCAATTTCAATGAAATTTAATCTTAGTAAAGTTATGAGCAAGTGTAAAACTTTAAAATTAAAGGAAGTCTTGCAATGATAGATGCATTTCTAAAACTACTAGACCCAATATAGTGAAAAATAAAATTAGCATTTTTATATTTGATGGGAAGAAATAAAGTGCCATTTGCCCTATATTGGCTATCTTGTGCAGAGTGGTATTTTACTACCTTGCTAGACAAATGTTCATTAGAACTTTTTAAAGAGAAAAATCGATTAGTTTGTAAGTCCAACAGCAATATGCCCCTTGACTAGTTCTGCACTGTAATATTACATATACATAAAAATGCAGATTTTATATGCTTTGAATTATATTTGTAAATTAATATTAGAGATAAGTAAAATACTAAATCAGCTAATTTATATGCTAATATTTACTGCATTATCATGTATAAGTCATGGCAGAATTACTGAAAGACGATGGAGAAAAACTTTTCACTCTATATTTATTGTCACAAAATTAATACTTCATCTTCTGACTTCTCTTGAAAGCAATAGATTTAATTAATTACAAACTCAAGCCATCTAGACACATACTACCAAACAATAAACTTTTATTTAATTGAGAAGGTGTCTTCACCAAGGTTACCCTATCACAGCAATTACTTAGTTTTCTTGAGCAATTTATATTTTCAATGGTTGCATATATATCATGTTCAGGACCTTGATCTTAATCACTTGACATCCTATTATTCATCAATTTGGTCGAGTGGGTGCCATTAATGTTTCATTTGTCCCTGTCACATACCAGCATAGCCCAATGACATCTGCTTGTTCCAGGAATACAAAGAGCCTCAAATGGCTCACTTGGGTATTGACGAAGAAATCTGACCATCTATTTTTTTTTTTTTTTTTGCATTTTTGGGTCACACTCAGTGCTGCTCAGGGGGTTACTTATGGCTTTTTCCTAAGGAATTACTCCTGACAGTACACAGGGGACCATATGAGATGTCAGAGAACAAACCTGGGTCAGTTGCATGCAAGGTAAATGCTCTACCTGCAGTGCTATCACTCTGGCCACAAGTCTGACCATCTTGTAGGTGGGCAGCCACCTGATCTTTTGACATCCTGTGGCATGCAGTCCATAATGGCTTTAGCCCAGTGGTCGCCTCCAAGTCATATAACATGTCCAGCCAATCTAATTTTCGACGCCTTGGAAAGCGAGACAGCGTCCATGGTCAACAGAGGTCAGAACTCTGGATAATTTCTTTCACTTGAGTAAGACATGATATTCCAAGCATAGCTCTTTCGATTACTCTTTGGGGGATCCAAATAGTGTTCTCATCCAGCTTTCTTAGTGCCCAGGTCTCTGAAGCTTATGTTAATGCAGGAGAACAGTGGAGTTGAAGAGATGTGCCCAGAGCCAGAGGTTCTTTGTCCTTTTAGCTATTTCTTCAATGCAATGAAGGTGTTCCATGATGCTCTCTTCCTCTTGCACAAATCAGGTACTAGGTCTCTCATCATGTTGAGTTGTGCCTGGAGGCATAGGTTCTTTGTCTTTTTTGCTATTTCTTCAATGTTTTTGAAGGTATTCCATGCCACTCTCTTTCTCAGGTTTTAGGTCGTTCATCATGTTGACTTCTTGACCTAGGTACACATAACCTCTGCATTCGGCGATGTTTGTTCCATTTAGAGTGAATGGAGCATCTGGAACTAGTTCATTTTTCATGAACATAGTTTTGCTGAGATTCAACTGTATCACTGTCTTCCCATTCATCATCGATTTGCTCGAGCGGGCGGGCACCAGTAACATCTCCATATGACCTGTCTCATGCAGGTAGAGCCCAAAGGGCACCTGCTTGCTCCAGGAACATAAAGAGCCTCAAACCATTCCATCAGATCATGGGAATGAGGTCTATAACTGTTACTGGTATTTGGCATATCAAATACGACACGGGTAGCTTGCCAGGCTCTGCCATGCGGGATTCAGCTGTAGAACTACATTTCCACTTTCTAGGTCGAAGTCAGCCAACACTTGGGCCACTTTGCTAATGTTTGTTGTTTTTAGAGCATTGACACCAGCAAAGAGGGAGGTGGTGTAATTGGACTGTCTATCTTCACTCCCAATCCTTCCCATTCTAATTTTTCATGACGTTCTCAAGGGTGGCTGAACAGATTTGGTGAAATCTTTTCACCCTGCCCAAAGTCTCTTTTGACAACAATGACCACTTTCTTGTAGAATGGTGAAATCAGGTGGTGAATCATAAAACAGACCACAAATTATCTTGATGTATTGGGTTTTAATGCCCTGTTTGGTTAGGACTTTAATGACTGCTTATGTCTGAACAGAATCAAAGGCTTTCTTTAAATCCAATTAACGTGAGACAGAACAGTATCTTAAACTCCCTACAAACCTCTATGTGCTTGGTTCCCATATGGATATGGTCGATTTTGCTGAATCTCTTTTGGAAGCCAGCTTGCTAGCGTGGTTATCCTTCATCTAATGTTCTGCCAAACCTGTTCAGGATGACTCAAGTGAACAGCTTGTAGATGATGGACAACAGACAGATGGGGTGATAGTTGCCAATGTCCTGAATGACTCCCTTCTTGAACAGTAGAACTGCCCTGCTGGTTTTCCATTGGGAGGGCACCTTCCTTTCAGGCAGGTAGTACATGAAGAGCCTAACCTGTGTATTAATGAGCACTGATGGCAAATTCTTCAGGTGTTCAGGTTTCACTTTGTCTGGGCCTGGTGCTGTTCACTTCTTTACCGACAAAATGACAAGTCGAATTTCAGAAGGGAAAGCATTGGGAATGACATATCCATTGTACAGAATTTTGTATGTGGGCAGGTGGACGTGGCTATCAAAGAGATCTGAGTAGAAGTCATCTATAATCTTTCTGGAAGATGTGATAAATCCATCAGGACGTCCGAGGGCAGTCATCTTTGTCTTACAGTTGGCAAAGGACAGGCAGGCTAGCGAATACTCTACCCGGCCTCTGCTGCACCAGCCACTATTGCTGTTCTCTCTTTGAGGTCTTTCTTTATCTCTTCAATGCACTGCTTTGTGAGATTGGATGATACCTTTTGGTTGCTTGAGGCTCAAGCCTTGCCACCTTGGCAAATGATCTCAAGAGTTTTTGAAGACAGGCATTCTTCTGTCGCTTTCTCTCTCTCAGCGTTCTTTGCACAATCAATGTGGTGCTGAACCAGTCAGTTGTATTCTTCATTGGTGTTGTCAAATATGGCATCTTCCCATGTTGTTGCATTGGTGCCAAAGAGTTCCTAGTTGGTGGTCATTCTGGGAGTTCTCTTTTTAAACTTTGCAGCCTTTTCTCCCCCATTCCGTGAAGTAGAATTTTACACAAAGGAGCGGTGGCCTGATCCTGTATGGAATTTTGGGACGACAGTGACGTAGGTCAGGCAAAACTATTGATTGAATATGATGTGGTCAATTTCATTGTGGAACTGTCCACCAGGTGATTCCCATATCCAACATTTAGATTCAGCCTTCTGGATATGTGGATTTCCATGAATGATTATGGTGGACATGATGGACTCAGATATTCTCTCACCCTGTTCATTCCATTCTAGGCCATGTGTCCCAATGTGGACTTCTTCGGTGAATCTTCTCCTTCCTACCTTGGTAATAAAATCACCACTCTGATCTTGTAGAAAGTGTGATCTTCTTTGTAGAACTCCTCCAGTTCCATGTAGAATTTCTCAGTTTCTTCTTCCTTGTATGTGGATGTTAATACGTAGACAATGAGGATAGAAACTGCAGGCAATGAGATATCCATTCAAGTGTAATTATCCAATTCAGTTTGTTAGGTACTCAAATGAATCAATGCTCATGGCCCTTTTGTGTTGGCAAGGACACTGAAACCACTAATGCCTCTTTTGTCACCCGTTCTCCGATGTCAAAAACACAGCATGCTGTGATTGACATCTTCTCCTTTCAGTCAGACCAGTGATGTCGTACTTGATCTTTCATGCTTGCACCGTCAGGTCCTTGATATATGCTTCCAATGCCAGCATACGTGCATTGAAAGTAGAGAGTCATTTAAGTCCTTCTTTTCGGCAGCCTAGTTTGGCCCGGAGATTTTATCAGGTCGTCTTTGCTTGTCCTTCTTAGCATAGCCGAATTTAGGGCTCTTTTATGTTCAGGGGGATAGGATTCATTGTTTTTACTGGTTTGGGCATATCAAATATGTGACAGACAGCTTGCCAGGCTCTGCCATGAAGTTCAGGACCTTATATATCATTATTTCATTTTAAGTAGATGTTTTTTTTAACTTTTGTACTGTTTTGGGTTCACGCTTGTCTGTGCTCAAGATTTATTCCTTGTTATGTGTTCAAAGATCACTTCTAGTGGAGTTCAAAGGACCATATAGAGTGAAGGATCAAACCATGGTCAGTTTTTTTGCATGGAACTATCCTGTGTACAATCCTCTTGACATAGTATCTCTCAGAGAACAGCATATGTGTTTTATTTGCTATTTTTATTACACTATTAAAAATAAAAATAGTATTTTTATTAAAAATAAAAATACTAAATAAAATAGCTATTTTATTTGCTATTTTTATTTATTTAAATGAAAGAATGGGTTAATTGATGTTACTAGAACATACATTGAAAATATTTTTTAGGAAAGTTAATCTGAATCTAAGCTTGGACTCACTTTTCATAAAGCTTTTGTAGGTATTATATTAATATCCAATGTATTTAAATAGGGTGGTATTATACACAATTTTGTGATTGGCTCACAGATTTTAATCATTCTTAAAAATCATTAATACTTTCAATTAGTTTATAATATTGTCAAATTCAAGTACTGCATCACAGAGCTAACATCATCTCAGCATCAATATATGAATTAAAAGTGCTAAGACCAGAGCAGACAGGATGTATTCTATTTACTATTTTATTACATTTTAATCACAAAATCTTACTCTCAGAATCATTATGCTGCCTTAAAGCAAAAAAATCTATGAAAAGCAGCTTTAAATAAGAACATTGTTTCTGCTCTGTTCTTTATCTCTCATCATCCACCACCTTTTAACTATTAATTAGTAAATTCTGGCAATTATTCTGTAAAATATGCTTAAAATATTACCACTTAGCATCATGTTTCTAATTTCATTTTACATGCCCCCCACTATTTTTCCCCTAAATTATTCCAATCTTAACAGCTCTCACTATTTCCATCCTGTGTTCTGTAAATCATTGTGAATAGAAGGTCTGCTATTCATATTTAAAGATGATAAACTATACTGCTTCTTTGTTCAAAACAGATTTAAGGATATCTGATTAATTAGATTCAGTAGAGGTAAGGATAAAATTGTAGATTACTTAAATTAAAAATTGGCCACTACTTTTGTGGCTAAAGAGGGAGTATGAGATAACTGGCAAAGAAGGTAGAATGAGAATGCTAATGCTTTCAAAAGAATATTTGAATGCTAGTGAAAATTGTCACTTGTCATTTGTCTTCCCATTTGCATCGATTTGCTCAAGTAGGCACCAATAATGTCTCCATTCGTTGAGATTGAGGTCCTCTATGGTTACTGTTTTTGGCATATCAAATACAGCACAGGTAGCTTGCCAGGCTCCGCCATGGCTCAAGGAAAAATATTTATTTTGTTTTTTCACTGTTTTTGTTTCTGGGGAGTACTCGGCGGTGATGGATTGTTTCTCCCGTCTCAGCATTTAGAAATCACCCCCAGCGGTGCTAGGCAGATCATGTGGGATCCTGAGAATTGAGTCAGGTTGGTCACATACAAGGCAAGCACCCTACACACTGTGCGATTTCTCTTGCCAGAGTAAACGATTTTCTGAGAGAAATGATGCCTTCGATATATTTCAATGAATAAGGAAAAATAACATTTAGTGCATTATAGGAAAACTTAGATAAAAACAAGAAGTGATCATTTATACACAGAAGTAAAGGATAAGTAAAAATTGCCCCAAAAAGGAGAATTAAGGAACTGGAGAGACACTGTAGGTAAAGCTCTTGCCTTGTACAAGGGAACTGGGGCTTAATTCCCTGCTCCATATATGGTCTTCTGTGCTCAGTCAGGAGTAAGTTCTGTGCAATGCGAGGAGCAGTCTTCAGACAAACAAACAGAAAACAACAATATCAATGAAAAAAGGAGTTGGAAAACAGGAAGAATAAATACGTTTTTCATAATTCAGTGTTTCCAAAAAAAAAAATGAAATGTACTCATGTTGATGCTTCGCTATTCCCACCATCAACTAAACAATGTGCCACAAATGAGTTTAAAAAGTATGTGAAACAGATGTCAAGAAACAGTTCATCATTCAGAGACCAATAAAGATCAGAAATGACCCACCCTAGCAAACTATGGAATTGAATCATTGTAGATAGCAAGGAAGTGATTTAAATACATTTTTAGTGCTCAAAACTTTTATGAAGAAAGGAGTTTGATGAATTGTATTGTTTAGTAACATTGTCTCTGTTTTATATTGTCTTCTTTCTACACAGTTTTGCAAGAAGACATATTTCTTCCATCTGTTATTTACCATTTTAGTACTGTATATATAAACAGAAGAATTCAACCATAAAATTAAAAGAACATCCTCACCAACTAGCACTTTAAAATATAAGACATAATAGTTTATAAACATGTGGATCTAAAGTCTGTAAATTATTAATTAAAATTAATTAAATAATATTATTTCCTTGGTTTAATTGAAAAAATCATTTAATCTAAAAATCTTTTGACAGTTATGGTACATATGAGGAAATGTTTTTAATTAAGTTGGACTTAGAAACCCTGTGAATCTCACATCTCATTTTGTTTGTTTATTATGTATAAATAAGAATTTATTTATGAAAATCATAGTAGTTCAAATAATGTAGAGATTAAGAAATTACTGTTACTTGACTTGTTAATGTTATTTATTTTTTCACATTTCACATTTCTGTTTTCATTGTGTCAAGCACTGTTCTATGTAGGTCTCATAATTAACTAGACATGTTTATAGACTTGCAAAAATTTACAGAAATAAGAGTACTATTTTTAATAAGATAACTAATAAAATATATTGGCATGTTTACTCTCTGTGTTATACTTGCCAGTTTTTCCTGACAGAAGCATGGAATTACTATCTGAGATGGGTGTTTATTAAATACAGGAGGGGAATCAGAGTGGTCAAGCAGCTAAAAAGCATGGCTTATATGCAGGGGGCCTAGGTTTGCTGTGGTTCCCTGAGCACTGCCAAGTACAGTATTAAAGTACTGACACAAAAGTATTCAAATAACCCCACCCCAATAACAAATCAAACTCTCTCTCACTATATATATATATATATAATATGAAATATAACATAGTGTACATAGCTTACATAGCGTAATATATAATATGTATGAATAATGGAATAGGCAGAGTCTGGCAAGATAGCCATGTCGTATTTGACATGCCAAATACCAGTAACAATTATAGACCTCATTTCTATGACTTGATGGAATGGTTTGAGGTTCTTTATATTCCTGGAGCGGGCAAATGCCCTTGAGCTATCTTGCATGTGACAGGACATATGGAGATGTTACTGGTGCCCGCTCGAATAAATCGATGAACAACGGGAAGACAAGTGGTACAAGTGATAAACAATGGAATGATATGTTGTAGTTTTCATTATTTTTGTTTTACGATATAGTGTGTTACTAAATGGTTACTGAAAGTATATTTCAGAAATTATAATCAGTTACCTAGTCTAATTATAATTTTAGTTGTCTATTTTGATCTATAAACTTTAATAATTATTAACAATATTAATTTAATTAAAATATAATTTAGGATCAGAGATAGAATAAAAAAATACAGAAATCTCACATATCCCTAAATAAGATGAAAAGTTCTATGTTAATAGTTATCCCTTGTCTATGAGAACTGTGATCCAAAACTCTCTGTGAAGGCCTAATACCTTAGATAGAATTAATGTTTATATATAGTATAGTTTTCCATGATAACATACTAATAATGAGCATAATTTACAAATTAGTATTTTATGTAAAGGTTGATCATGGAACTTGAAAGCACAGAAAGCAAAGCCACAAATAAAATGTCAACCACTATGGTTGAATTTTTAGCATTATAAGAAAATGAAAATCTGTTTCAAAAGAAGTTCTTATATTTTGCATTTCTACCAGAACTGCATAAGACTTCCAATTATATTTTATTCACATTAGTACCTAGTATTATAAGTTATATTATCTCCCATTTGACCCAGCCATACCACTCCTTGGAATATACACTGGGAACCCAAAAACACACATCAGAAACAATGTTGAATCTTTCTAACAACTGTATTGTGAATAACTTTGTACTTTGTAAATCACCATGTTTAAATAAATAAAAAAAAGAAAAAAATAACCTTATAAAAATGAAAATTGGGGCCAGAGCAATACCCCAGCTGGTAGGGCGTTTGCTTTGCAAACAATCCCCACATTTTATGTTCATAACAGCACTATTCAAAATAGCCAGAATCTGGAAACAACCAGAGTGCCTGAGAATAGATGACTGGATAAAAAAACTTGGTACATGTACACAATGGAATACTATGCAGCTGTCAGAAAAAATGAAATTATGAAATTTGCCTATAAATGGATGGACATGGAGAGGATCATGTTGAGTGAAATTAGCCAGAAGAAGAGACAGATATAGAATGACTGCATTTATTTGCATGATATATATACATATATATGTATATACATATATGTACATATTATGTACATAATGTGCATATTATGATAACAATATCCAAGGTTAGGCGAAACATGGATCAGGAGGTCTTGTCAAAGATGAAAATTATCACAAGCGTGTGGGAGTCAGAGGCTAGGTAAGATAGAGAATGGAACAGTGTGCTAATAGATGTCGAAATTGCTAATACCAAACTAGAACCGAGCATTAAATACAGGCAAAAAGATACACATGATGAGAGGTTGGAGCTATGGTCCAGCGGGTAGAGCATTTGTCTTGCACACGGCAGGTCTGTGCCGGCCCGGGTTGGATTCCCGGCATCCCATATGGTTCCCCAAGCACCGCCAGGAGTAATTCCTGAATGCAGAGCCAGGAGAAACCCCTGAGCATTGCCAGGTGTGGCCCAAAAAAAGCAAAAAAAAAAAAAAAAATACACATGACATCATTTTAAAGTATGTTTTATAATCCACAATGTGGAAGGGAAGAAAAGGAGAAAGAAAGAGAGAGAGAGAGAGAGAAAGATAAAGAAATAAAAAAAATCTTCCATAAAGAAAGACTAGGGGAGGGGGAGGGAATCAGAAACATTTGTGGTGGGAAATGGGCACTGGTAGAGGGATGGGTGCTGGAACACTGTATGACTGAAACCAAAAATGAACAACTTATAAACATCTTTGTAATTGTATATCTCACGGTGGTACAATAAAATATTTTTAAAAAATAAGTTATGTTCTCTGCTGAACCAGAGACTCTCAGACATGGGGCAGAGCTGCTACTTGCTGTCCCTGTGCCCAGCGGCTCGTGAGGAACCTGAGACGCATGGCGGGTTCTAGACCTGGCCTGCCACCCCAGCAGAGCCTCAAAACAAGCCAGACCACCCTCCCCTACTCCATGGGGCCCACCATTTTCCACATCCGGACTTCCCTCTCATCACAACTCCACCCAGCAGACCAGACTATCACAGCCCGGATCATCGACACCCACCCCTGCATCAGTTTTTGTTTTCAATCCGGCCCAGGTATGCTGAACCAGAGACTCTCAGACATGGGGCAGAGCTGCTACTTGCTTTCCCTGTGCCCAGCTGCTCATGAGGCACTCGGGAGGCATGGCGGGTTCTAGCCCTGGCCTGCCACCCCAGTAGAGCCTCACAACAAGCCAGACCACCCTCCCCTACTCATGGGGCCCACCATTTTCCACATCCGGACTTCCCTCTCGTCACAACTCCACCCAGCAGACCAGACTATCACAGCCCGGATCACTATCTCATTATCTTCCCGTTAATCATCTATTTGCTAGAGTGGGCATGCACCAGTAATATCTCCATATGTCCTGATTCATGCTAGTAGAATCCAATGGCATCAGTTTGCTCCAGGAACATAAAGAGCCTCAAACCATTATATTAGGTCACGAGAATGACCTAATATAAATGTTACTGCTTATTTGGCATATAAAATACTACACAAGCAGCTTGCCAGGCTTGCCGTGCAGGTGGCATACTGTTGTAGCCACCTCTAAATAAAGCATATATTGAACCGCCCACGGCTGCTAGCGGCCGCGCGAGCTGGGCTGTGATAGTCTGGTCTGCTGGGTGGAGTTGTGACGAGAGGGAAGTCGGATGTGGAAAATGGCTGGCCCCATGGAGTAGGGGGTGTGGTCTGGCTTGTTGTGAGGCTCTGCTGGGTGGCAGGCCAGGGCTAGAACCCATGATGCCTCCCGGGCGCCTCATGAGCAGCTGGGCACAGGGAGAGCAAGTAGCAGCTCTGGCCCATGTCTGAGAGTCTCTGGTTCAGCATACTTGGTTCGGATGGAAAAAAAAAAAACTGCTGTAGGGTGGCTGTGGATGATCCGGGCTATGATAGTCTGGTCTGCTGGGTGGAGTTGTGACGAGAGGGAAGTCCGGATGTGGAAAATGGCGGGCCCCATGGAGTAGGGAGGGTGGTCTGGCTTATTGTGTGGCTCTGAAGGGTGGCACCCAGCAGAGATAGTGATAGTGAAGTTATATTATCAATTTCACTGTATGTATAATAGTATGTGATTGTATTTTAAATCTGTATTTTGAATATAGTAATACAATTACATACTGTGGCATATACTACATTGCATTATATACCCGTTTATATTTTTTCTGTTAAAAGATCTGACTATGTTAAGCACTTTGAATTATTCACCTGTTCTTATTGAAAATTAAGTAATATTTAGTTACTTATTGAAAAATTATCATCAATAAGTAATTAAGTTCATTTATGCCATATATTTTAATTAACTTTGCACTACCTTAATAAGAAAAACTTTTAAGGGCCAGAGCAATGGTGCAGTGGGTAGTGCATTATCCTTGAATATGACCTGCCAATGTTTCTTCCCCTAACATCCCATATGGTTACCCAGCATCACAAGGAGAGATTTCTGAGGGGCAGAGCAGGAGTAACCCCTAAGTATCGCCAGGAATGACCCAAAAAGCAAAACTATAAAATATTTTAAAAATAGTTTTTAGGGGCCAAAGCAATATCCAGGGTCCAGCTCCCACAGGGACTTACAGGGCCAAACTGGCACGAGGGATCTTGAGTCTCCTCAAAAGGCCCCTTATGAAGGCTCCTCCGGTCCATCACCACAGTACATAGCCATATTAGTCTATACTATTCTCTCTCTAGCCTATCCACTCAAGGTATATTGCTCCTTAGCGTATAGGTGTGTGGTCACATGAGCAAGTAGGCAGGGCACGTCTCACATGTACACAGGATCATTTCTCTTGACCTGTCCGTCCAGGAGGGGCATGCCTGCCATGAGTCCATCCAGGCCAGGCACGTCTCGTACTTGCACCAGGTACACTTCCTGGCCCTGCCCACATTCCACAGCCTTCTTTCTTGCACTGCCCACATTCCATTCCCCCTTTTGTTACCTTACCCTGGGTAGAGAGGCATCAACACCCAGGGTGGGTGGAGGGCCGGCCCTTACTGATCTCTTACTGATCTCTGGGGGGCATATCTGAGACAAACTACTACTCTTTTATTCCCTATCCTTTCACCATATGGTCCCCTAGCACTGCCAGGAGTAATTCCTCAGTTCAGTGCCTGGAATAATTCCTAAGAATTGTCGGCTGTGAACCAAATGCAAAAAAAAAAAAAAAAAAAAAAAAAGTTTAGAATTTCATGCTTTCATGAACCATTATTTTGAAATTGTATTTAATGAATTTTCTTAGCAAATTTATAAATATTTTTAAAGCATAGCAGAAACTATTTAATTAAAAGATGCATTAAGAGACAAAATTCAAGTTCAGTCACAGAATAAAGTGAACAACCACAGAGCACCTAGAGAGAAATGTGTGGCCGTCATGTCACTTATCCTAAGAGCAACTTGCACATAAAACAGTACCATAATGTTCACCCTGATTCACAAGTCTGGAGGTGCCTCTATTAACAAAAATAAAAGGGCAAACAAAATAAACATGTTCAAATCTTCTAAGTATAATTGTATTCCTAATACAGGGAAAATAAAATAATAGAAATATTATTTGAAGAAAATACTGCCTTAAATCATTTTTTCTCAGTGTTGTGCACACAGAGAAACCAAGTTGAATTAATAAAAATTATATGCCAGTACACATCATATGATGAATTAAAATCATGCCATGTTGTGTGAAAAGCCATATTGAAAATAGAGGATTAAAAATGCGTCTTTAATTATTATTATTATTCTGTTTTTTTTTTTTTTTTTGCTCTTTGGGTCACACCTGGAAATGCTTAGGATTACTCCTGGCTCTACACTCAGGAATTACTCCTGGTGGTGCTCAGGGAACTATATGGGATGCCGGGATCGAACCAGGGTAGGCTGCGTGTAAGGTAAATTCCCTATGTGCTGCACCATTGCTCAGTTCCCAATCTTCAATTATTTTAAAAAGAGGGAACAGATAGGAAAAAAAATAAGTTCTATAGTGTTGTTAAGTTTTCAATTTTCTATTTTTAAAAAATATTTTATCGAATTACAAAATACACAGTTACAAGTTTATTCATGTTTTAGTTTCAGCAATATAAGGATTCAACACCCTTCCCTTCACCAGTGTACATTTCCCGACAGGTATACGCAATTTCCTTTCCACCCCCACCAACTGCCTGCCTCTGTGGCAGTCACTTCTGTCTGTCTGTCTGTCTGTCTGTCTGTCTGTCTGTCTGTCTGTCTCTCACTCTCTCTCCTCTTCGTTTGGACATTGTGGTTTGAAATACAGATACTGAAAGGTTACATATATATCCCTTTACCTACTTTCAAGACTCAGTTCTTAAGTTTTTAAGGGCCAGAAGTCTCAGCTGCTATTGTGCTGGAAATACAATTTCCTTTCATAGTAAAGACAATACACTTTCATAATCAAAAGCTAAAACTGTGTATTGCTGATCTAGTTGAACTTGAGAGAAATTCTTTAGATTCAATGAAGATAAAGTTTTGAGTTTCAGAGGAAAAGGCTGACTCTGCTGCCTTGTATTGAACATCCCTATACTTATCATCACATGATTCCTGCAATATCTAACAAGAGAGTTCATGACCACAAATCTAGGAAGAAGTGCCACCTATTGGGATCTCAGACAGAAGCAAAACAAAATTTATGAATAAAATCAAAATATGAATGAAAAATACAACAAACCATTAGTAGTGACTATTGTGCAAGGAGAAAATGACAGTTTAGATATACAACAGGGAAAACATTTGTCTCAGAAATTAAAATTAAAATGTTAAATTTCATAAATAATTATATGTACTAAATTATGAAATTTATATGCACACATGTACCTAAAATTTAGGGATAGTTTTCCTTTAATAGTTTTCCTTTAATACTTTCTTTAATACTTCCTTTAATACTAATAAATGCTAGAACATAGAAATAATTTTAAATGTGGTAACTTATGTTCTAGCATTTTTAACAATCTTGTATGACATTATTGTATAAGTTCATAAATAGACACATCACACAAATATACATAAATTAGATATATGCAATTAGGGTTCTATAATTTTCTAAATGTAATATCAAAATACAAAGTGTCATCTACGTTAAAATCTCTTTACTGTCAACTAGATTTTTTCATCCAAAAATTAATTATATAATTAAAATTTTAATTTAATTATATTAATTAAATTAAAATTTAGTTGATTTTAATTAATTATATTATATTTTATTGGTTTTATTAAAACTAATAAAATTTATTAGTTTTTAATAAATTTTCTATCTATAACATTACTCTTTATCAAGATAACTCTCCTTTCTTATTTTTTGCTTGATTACCAAATTATTTATTTTTAATTAATTTTTTTGTTTATGATCATGAAACTTTAAAAAAATAAAAAAAATTCTGAAAGCTATGTATTACATTTTGCAGGGAATTTGGCATAAGTTGAATGTTGACATATTAATTAGTTTAAGTATCTAAGATGTACTTCAAAATTACATGTTCTTTTACAACCATTATGAGCTATAAAATCACCTTGTTAAAATGTTTTAGAGATATTTTACCTTATTTATTCACTTTGGCTATTTTGATTGATTAATTAACTTATTTCTGCTTTGTATAAAATATATACATAAATTTAACTTAAGTTATTTCTAAAATTTTCCTTTTCCCAACTTCCTTAGCAAGCATTTTCTTCATGATTATATTTATGCCAATTTCTTTCCTCTGAAATTTCTCTGCTACTCAATTTTCTTGTTACTTGGATATTTTATATAAAATGTAGTCTCCCTAACTGCAATTTTGCATTAATTTGTCTCTACAACTTCTAATTTCCATAATTGCCTCTATGAAACACTTTTATTAAAAAAAAGTGTGCTGCAATTTTTTCCCAAATAAATTAAAAATGTTTTTTTAAAGAAAATAAACTTAAAGGTTTTAGTTGCTATTAACTTTCTGCTTAACACACCAACCCCTCATCCGGAAATAAGTTAAAATGCTGATGTATTTATTTAAATTAGTATTATTAGCTTATGATATGTATCCTTACTTTTTAAAAGGATAATATAAATATCATTTTTGAGCTCCAAAACATTGTATAGAAAGCATAACATTCCATGAAGTTGTGTATCTTTCCTTCATATCTGAATGTGAGTCTGGCCGGGTAAAGAATTCTTGGTGAGGCCTGCAGTTCATTCAGCCTTTTCACAATATCCCACCATTGTTTTCTTGCTCGGAGTGTTTCATCAGAGAAGTCTGCTGTCATAATCCATAGTCTGGAGAGGAAGGAAAGAGAGAAAGATAGAGAAATGGAAAGAAATAAAGAACCTGCCATGGAGGAGGGGCTGGGGGGGGGGAGGGAACCGGGGGCGTTGGTGGTGGGAGATGGGCACTGGTGGCGGTATGGGTGCTGCTACACTGTACGACCAAAACCCAAATATGAACTTTTTAATTGTATATCTTTGTAATTGTAAAAATAAAAAAAAATTAAAAAAAAAAAAAAAGAAAGTATAACATTCCATTCCTTTTTGGCGTCACCTCGTGCTACACACTCACAACCAGATATTTTTCAGAATGAAGCCTTCAAAGCCAAGAAAAATGACCTTTGTTTTCTCCTAAAATATTTAATACTTGTATTCTGGATCTAGGTTTTCCACAAGACTACCAAATAAGTCATTCTGAAAACCAATTCAATTAATTTTTAGCACAGGAAAATAAAAATGAAAATAAAAATGGAATAAGGATTTCAGCTGACCTTTCTGTATTGGATTTACCATAATTTTTTTTTCAATTCTCATAAATTAACCAGCCTCATGCATTGCACCTATCACTTCAGTAACTAGGTAGGTTCTTCCTATAAGTTCAAGAAACTATGTTGCCACTTGTCTTGCATAAACAGCAGCAAAACAGCCCTAGACTTGCCAGTGACTCTTGGAAGCAATTCTATCATGAAAGGGAATCTACATAAATATAAAGTATTTATAAATACTTAATTTTGTATGCCGTCCTCAAGGGATTACTGTTGACTTCCTAATATTGGATAATTATCCTTGGGTTTTAAGATTGGGATACAAAAAGTGGAATTTGGAGGTGTTTATTTAACCAAACTCATATATAAAATCAAAAGTCAATGTATAGACAGAGGTATCAGTCTTCTTAATTATTTTCATGCCTAAAATGTACATCCCACTCCATTAATACTGTATCATATTCAGTAATATGAGAAGAACCAGGTCTAAGTAATTAGTTTTATTATGGGAAAGCAAACTATGCATTTGAAAACATTTTCAGTAAAGCAGAAATTTAGATCTGAAATACAGATTAAAGACAGTTCTGCCTAAATAACTTAAATTTAGGCAAAATTTATATATTGAAGGCATTTTTATTTTGGGGTAATTTGTAAGTTTATGAATAATTAATTTTGTTAAAGTGAAGAAAAAGAATGAAAACGGAGTCAGGAAACCTAAATATCATTAAATTACATAATAATGTGAACTGTAACAAAAAGACTTGCTTACAATTTTAACTATCCATGTGGGAAACTGATTGATGTATTCATTCTGAAAGCCACATTTCTTCACTTGTTAAATAAGAGCAGTAATATTTCTTCATGCTAATAATGGAGATATTCATACAACAAATAAATGATTATTATTAAACAAATAATTATAAGATATTTTTGTGGCATCCCTAAACTAATAGAAAGCTCATTTATGGAAACACTATATTAAAATATTTCTATCAAAGAAACTTTGTCCTCCTATGCTTATTGTATCATTATTCATAACAGCCAACATCTAGAAACAACCCATATCTAAGGAGAGATGATTGGGTAAAAAACAAATCAACCAACCAAGCAAACAAAAATCTATGGCACATATACACAGCAGACTACTACGTGATTCTGGCACATATCCAAAATAACAAGAACAGTCAGTGCTGCGGTGGATATGGGGGAGAAAGGGGCTCTCCTTCATTGTTGGTGGGAATGCTGACTAATCAAGTCTTTTTTGGAGAATATGGAATTCATCAAAAAGCTCTAAATTGAGCATCCGTATGATGCATCAATACCACTTCTGGGAATATACCCTGGGTCTTCAAAAATACACAGAAGAAACACCATCGGCTCTTCTATGTTTACTGCAACACTGTTCACAATAGCCAGAATCTGGAAACAACCGCTGTGCTCAAGAACAGATGATTGGTTAAAGAAACTATGCAGCATATACACAATGGAATACTACCCAATCATTAGGAAAAATGAAGTCATAAAATTTGTTTATAAATTCATGAGTTTGGAGAGTATCATGCTGAGTGAAATGAGTCACAAGGAGAGGGACAAACAGAACGATTGCATTAATTGTGGAGTGTAAAAATTATATCAGTATTCAAGGACATTCTTGATATTTTTGAGGTATAAGGAATTCCTCAAAAAGCTCTAAATTGAGCATTCTTATGACCCATCAATATCAATTCTGGGAATATACCCTGGGTCTTCAAAAACACACAGAAGAAACACCATCTGCTCTTCTATGAAAACCTGATCTTTCCCCTTTAACTTTCATCAGTAAATGCTCGAGATGAGAGCCTTCTACTGAGAGTATACCATCTACACAGCAGAGCCTGGCAAACTACTCGTGTTTAATTTGTTATGCCAAAAACTAGTAACAATTATCGACCTCAATTCCATGACCTGAAGAATGGTTTGAGGCTCTTCCTGTCCCTGGAGCAAGCAGATGCCCTTGGGTTACACTTGCTTGTGACAGACATATGGAGATGTTACTGGTGATCCCTCGAGCAAATCAATGAACAACAGGAAGACAGTGATACAGTGATCCAAGGACATTTAATACAAGGACCAGGAGTTGGGTCCAAGCTTGGAAACCTACTTCAACCTCTTGTGGAATAGACAATTGGGATAGGGAAGGGACTACTATGACAAAGACAATGGTAAATGGCCACTGTTTAAGAACTCTGTACAGAACAGGGTAAGGAATAACGTGGTAGCTTCAGTAGCTGTATGGCAAACTATAATTCTCAATGGGAGAGAAAGAGGCAGAAAGAAGGTAAATGCTTGCCATAGTCACAGGTTGGTGGAGAGGGAGAAGAGGTAGCAGGAGAGTTAAGGGGCACATTGGATTGGTGGTGAGAAGCATGCACTGGTGGAGGTATGAGTGTGGGAGCAGAGTGTGACTGAAACCTAATCATTAACTGTCTTATAACACTATAAAGTGCTACATGGTGACTCAATAAAATAAAAATTAAAAATATATGTATATGTATGTATTATAATTTAAGTGCTTATATATAAGCACTTACATATATACACATATGTAAGTATATGTGCTTATATATATAAGCACTTACATATATATGTATATATGCATGTGTGTTTATATATAATATATTATATATTCTATATATGATATCACTATCACTATCTTCCCGTTCATCATCAATTTGCTCGAGTGGGCTCCAGTAACATCTCCATATGTCCTGTCTCATGCTAGTAGAGCCCAAGGGCATCTGCTCGCTCCAGGAACATAAAGAGCCTCAAACCATTATATTAAGTTATGGGAACGACCTAACATAATTGTTACTGGTATTTGGCATATTAAATATGACACGGGCAGCTTGCCAGGCTTGCCGTGCAGGTGGCATACTCTTGTAGTCACCTCTAAATACAGCATTTATTGATGAACCGCACAGCTGCAAGTGGCCTCGCAAGCCCGGCTGTGATAGGCTTGTCTGCTGGTGGAGTTCTGATGAGAGGGAGGTCTGGATGTGGAAAATGGTGACCCTCATGGAGTGGGGGGTCGTCTGGCTTGTTGCGAGGCTCTGCTGGGGGTGGCTGGCCAGGACTAGAACCCATCCATCCCTCCCGGGCACCTCGTGAGCAGCTGGGCACAGGGAGAGCTGGTAGCAGCTGTGCCCCATGTCCATATTATATATATATATATATATATATATATATATGGACATATTATATATATATATATATATATATATATAATATGGACATATTAAGACATTCCCAAAAGAACAGCTAAGGCAAAGTCTTAAACACTGTACTATTATTCTGGCGCAGGCAGCACTTGCTATATATATAATATGGACATGGGGCTTATATATATATATATATATAAGCAAGTGCTGCCTGCGGCCAGAATAATAGTACAGTGTTTAAGACTTTTGCCTCAGCTGTTCTTTGGGAATGTCTTAATCAGTCCTCAAGTATGAGTTAACTGGCAGTATAAAATATGCTTATTTGATGTTTATTACATTCAAAAGTTTCAATATATCATCCCATTATGTTCTTGCTTCTAGAACTTCATTTTGACAATCCTCATATGAATTTCATGGTAAATTCTAACCTCAAATAATTATGGATCTGTTTCTCACTGATGATTTTAGTTGTCTACTCTCCTTTTGGTACCTACCATTTGGTTACATAAGTCAATTTTCTTGTTTGAGATTTTTGGTTTTTCTTTGTTTGGAACAACAAACTACCAAGAATTAATTCCTGGGTAGTATACAACATGCCATACTACTCAAAGTCATGAAATTATTGGCTATTATTCTTCCACCATCTATTTTTCCACTTCTCTTTTACATCTTCTATTGTTATTTTGTATAGATACTGCTTTTAATACTGTTTCTTCAATCTCTTGAGAGCTCAACAATATTCAAGCATTCATTTTTTTCTGTTTTCTATTAAAGATATCACACATTTTACCATCAAGTTCACTGATTTGATAATGGAATTCTTTTACTTCTCTCCAGTACTGCTACAGTACTTTAATTTTGATTATATTAATATATATATTTTGCTCCCTTATTTGTTTTCATTGATATTTTCTTTTTTTTTTTCTCTCACAAACCCTTCTCCAAGTTTATTGATGAACCTATCTAGAAATCATTCTAAGTAAATATCAGAGCTTATATCTTCAAGTTGAGGTGGTGTCTATAGCAGTGAGTTGTGTTTTTCTATATAATATCTGGAGATTTTGGCCACTGGGAACCTCTAACTGCTATAACATCAAAGTCTAGTTAACCTGGGTGATCTAGGTTTCACACTGACCAGTGTCAGGCAGCTGATACAGAGCCAATTTCTAGACATCTTAGATAGAAGTGGTATTTATGGTAATGAGTACAATAGAGATCAAGTTGATAATATATAACTATTGGTATATTTTAAAGTTCAAAATATATAGCTTGAGGTGAATGCTCTGAAACATAGACAGATGGTTGGGAATCACCTGAGGACATCAGTTCCCAGATACTGTCTCTATAGTGATTGCTCTGAACTGCAAAACTAAGCAATTACAGGGTCTGTACTAGTCCTTTTTTCCCTCTAGAATACTTGTAACCTGCACCTGAGGAGAGATACTGAGATACTGTACATTCTCCCTGGGAAAGCGATGCTGAGTTCTAAATTATTCTCCGATGCAAATCTACAGTGTGGGACTCATCTTTGGAAAGTACTGCTGCCACTTATAGCCTGGAATTACCTGGAATACCATCTATGAAGAGTCTTAGCAAATCCCACTCTTTCTCACTCTGGGTGAAGGTGAAAAATTAAATAATTATATTCAAAGCATTTGCACTCAGCACCTCATTTCCTAACACCTTAGACCTAAATTTTAATTCTGGACTAAGTTTCCTGTTCCCTGTCTTTTTAGTTTCCCCTTAACCCATCTTATCTATCCTGGAAAAATATTTATGCCCTGTGCTTGCCTTCATTTACTTGTTCCTCAGTGCTAAGTCTCCTTAAGACTATAGCTATGCTCTCTAGGGGATTATCTCGGTGAGAGCCCTTATACTAGTTTGTGATTAAGTCAGTGCTTATATCTTCTTTGTGCTCTTGCTGCAGGAACACTTTCAATCCTCTCCTTTTGACCGTCCTGGCCTTCTCATCACGATTCATCAATCTTAAAAGTGCAACGAACCTCATATGAAAGAATCTTACCTGTAAAAGCAGTTCTCATGGGGAAAGCACTATTGTATCCTCCAGTGAAAATACAAACTTCCAGACCAAGACTGGAAGGTTTAATCAAACAATTGATAAGGCAGCACAGGTATTCTCAAGTGAGGTCAGATGTTGAGTTTTAGGTCAAGGATTTTACGAATTGATCTAAGGGAGAGTGATATGTTTAAGAATTTAGGTATGCAGAGGATGACTTGGGGTGCTAAACGTTGCTCTTGTAAATAGGTATTACATGTTCACTCATATGCCATACATATCATTACAATCTTATTATGCAGCAAGAATCATGTGAGTTTATATGTATTGTGTTTTTTTTTCCTTTGCTTTTATGGGTTACACCTGGCTATGTTCAGGTGTTACTCCTGGCAGTGCTCAAGGGAACCAAATAGGATCTCAAGGATCTAACCGAGGTCAGCCCCATGCAAGGAAAATGTCCTACCTGCTGTACTATGCCTCTTGCCCTGTATTGTGGGTTTAATTAAAGAAAAGGTATAATTAAAGTCATGGTTTCATTCTCTGTACATTCAGATTAATCTTTTTCTCAGGAAGTGGGTAATAGCAAAACTCTGGGCTTGGTCCATAACCCTCTATTCTTGAGGCCTTTCTTCAACCTCTTTCACAAAAGAGAACTTTTTTTGTTGCTTTTAGCAATTTCCTACATTGTCTCCCATGACTCAGGTTTAACAAGTAATATCGGGAGATCTATTGAAGGGTATTATGCCATCTTAATGACAAAGAACACATATAAGGTCACATCTTGACTTTTTCTCTATCTCACACTATTAAATTCATATAATCATAATTATACCAAGGTTTCAGGATGTATAGAGATGTTACTGGTGCCCTCTCTAGCAAATTGATGAACAATGGGAAGACAAGTGACACCCAGGTTTATTTAATTTATTTTATTCATTCTGTATTCAACCTTTGATGTTATTACTGAGTTTTTTAAACTAACAATTTATCTATTTATAACCAACATATAAATATATGTGTAATATGTATTCCACTGGATTCTGAGTTTTTTTAAGTCTAAATTATTACACAGCTAAATTTGAGTAAAATTAACTAGATGCACATAATTTAAAATTTACCAAAAAAACTGTTTTACCTAAGTTCACTTGAGAGAAATATTGAAAGTTTGTTTTTGGTAATATCAATACCTAAATAAATGATGATAATAAGTATAATTATTCCAGCGAGTGAATTATTATTACTATTTAGCAATATAAGGTTCCTTTTTGCTACTATCATTTGTAATATTTTTGCATTCCTATGCAACTGAAGCTATTCATCCCTCTTATATCATTAGTTCTAGACAATCAATAAGTCTTTATTTTATTTTATGTCTAATTTTCTGAATCTTCTTTTATCTTTTATTATTGCCAATGTAAGTTAATACATTTAATTTTAGCATTAAATTTATTCTAAGACATATTCTATTATATGAAATAGCTTTACACTAAATACAATTATGCCAGAAATTAATGTATAATTTCGATTCTATCTTTATTCCTCAGGAAGTTAAAATTGCCATCGAGAATTCTGTTTTATAACACGTAGGAAGGCATGAATTCCTTGTCACTAGGTCTGTCACCAAGCCATCTTAAAAAGAGGCCTATCTATTGAATGTGCAGTCTAAAACAGCTTTCCCATCAATTCAGAAGCTATTTGTAGTCAAAAGTAATGAGTGTCTCAGCTGCTAGTTCTTAGGGTTCAAAGTAATATATTAGAAAATCAAAGTAAAAATGCAATGAATAAAAACTCCATTGAACTTCAGAAAGCAATATTTCCAAGGCTATGACATCAAATAACAATTATCTTTTGATGTTATTAGAAACTGTCAATTTAATTACATTAAAGTTTGTCCCAAGCTGCTTAACTGTTATTAAAATTTAGGTACATTTAAATATTTAGACTAGAAGACAATTTATTTATTGATAGCTAAAAAATAAAGATTTTAAAACTCACTCTCCCATAGATGGATAAATATTCCTGTCACAGTGATTACTAAAGGATTTAGGTCAAAATTCCATCTATCATCATTTATCCAACTTAAAAATAAAGTAAATAACATTCAGGAATAAAGTACTTATTATTATTCTCCAACATTAAGTTGTGACTCTGTATTCAATATTGAAAATTTCTGCTAAATCTAGGATGTTCAATGCAAAGCTATATCATATAGTTGTAAAAAATTCACTAATAAGTGCTATGGAAGGAAGATTATATAGTTTTCCTAAATATATTTTCATTCAAGTTTTCTTTAGCTTTTAATTGAACCATCATGCTTTACAATAGTACTAACATCATGCTTTTATGCTGCTGGTATTGTTATCCTAATCTCTTCACCATTATGCCATCCACAACTTTGATTCTCAGTCCCTTTTCCACCTTCCTAGATTAACTTACTCAGTTACTAGTTCTACTGATCACATCTCAGAATTTGTTTCCACCGGCGATTGTCTATCCCCCTTGATTCTCTATCTCCTTCATAATAAGAGTTATCTATATTTTATGTTTTTGCTTTTTTGGGTCACATCTGGCAATGACAGGGTTTACTCCTGGCTCTGCATTCAGGAACTACTACTGGTGGTGCTCAGGGAACATATGGAATTCTGGGGATCGATTTGGCCACGTGCAATGTAAATGCCCTACTCATCGTGCTATTGCTCTGGCCCCAAGATATCTGTCTTTTCTGTATAAGTTCATTACACTTAGTATTACATCCTCCAATGTCTATACATTGTTTTAGTGCTCACTAACCCTTAAAATACTTTGGAAATGATTTATTTATTTTCTTTGTTGTTGTTGTTTGTTTGTTTTTCTCTGCACACCGTGTTCACAAATTACTACTGTTTCTGTAGAGAGGTGCCATGCCTGTTCCTAGTGACTATATGGATTATTGGGGATAGACCACGCTCAAGGTCAGGTTCAAGGCAAGCTACTTACTTCCTTACCCACTGTATATCTCTCCGTGCCCAGAACAATTTGGTTTAGGGCACCACCTTTATTTGATAGCTAAATACATGAAGAGGGCAGAATGATAATACGGTGGAAACTTTGCTTGTCTTGAATACCCAACATGGGTTTAAGCCTTGGGTATGCATATAATCCTGATGTCATGCCAGGAGTAATCTTTGAGCACAAAGAAATGATTCGCGAGCACTGATGGTTGTGACCCCCAAAAAAATAAAGACATGAAAAATATATTCACAGTGGAACTATTTATTACATAATAGTTATTATTTTATTGATCACTTGATCACTTGACATCCAGTTATTCATCGATTTGCTCGAGCGGATGCCAGTAACATCTCCATTTGAACCTATCATGTGCCAGTGTAGCCCAATGAAATCTGGTTGCTTCAGGAATACGAAGAGCCTCAAACCTTTCGTTCAGGGTCTTGACAGAGAAGTCTGATCATCTTGTAGATGGGTGGCCACGTGATTTTTTTTTTTTTGCTTTTGGGTCACATCCACCAATGATCAGGGGTTACTCCTGGCTCGTCACTCAGAATTACTCCTGGCAATGCTCGGGGGACCATATGGGATGCCGGGATCAAACCTGAACTGCTGCATGCAAGGCAAATGCCTTACCCGCTATGTTATAACTCCGGCCCCACGTGATCTTTTGACATCCGTGGGATCCAGTCGGTAACGACTCAGTCCAGCGGTCATCTCCAAATTGCTTCACATTTCCAGCCCATCTGATTTTGGATGACTTGGCAAATGAGACAGCTTCCCTGACTCTGGAACAGCGATGGAGGTCAGAACACCAGATTCCTTCTTTCACTTGAGTGAGGCATGATATTCCAAGCATAGTTCTTTCTATTCCTCTTTTGGAGACCCAAATACCATTCTCATGCTGCTTTCGTAGGGTCCAGGTCTCTGAGGTGTATGTTAATGCAGGGAGAACGGTGGAGTCAAAGAGAAGTGCCCAGAACGGAGATTCTTTGTCCTTTTTAGCTAGTTATTCAATACTTTTGAAGGCATTACATGCTGCTCTCTTCCTCCTGCACAGCTCAGGTTTTAGGTTGTTCATCATGTAGACTTCTCGACCTAGGTACACATAACTGCTGCATTCAGAGATATTTGTTGCATAGAGAGTAAATGGGGCCTTTAGAACTAGTTCATTTTTCATGAACATAGTTTTGTTGAGATTCAGCTGTAGACCTATCTCTCCACATTCTCGGTCAAAGTCAGTCAGCATTTGTTCTGCTTGGCTAATGTTCGGTGTTATTAGAACTATGTTATTTGAACATCCATGGTATTCTTATACCAGAGGTTATACTCATGGTATAATAATATATATTACCATGATATTATTTTATTATTGGAAATAATCTTAATGAACTGCACTGATAATTATTTTACTATGATTATCTACTGAAAAATAAATTTTAGGATATTTTTTGACTGTAATTCTGTTTCACTGCATCACTGTCTTCCCACTGTTCATCGGTTTGCTTGAGTGGGCACTAGTAACATCTCCATTAGTCCTGTCATGAGCAAGTGCAACCCAAGGGCATCTACTTGATACAGGGACAGGAGGAACCTGAAATCTTTATTCAGATTATGGAACTGAGGTCCATCATAGTTACTAGTCTTTGGCATAAAAAGTAAATAAAACACAGTAGCTTGTCAGGCTTAACCATGTAGGTGGTATAGTCTCAGTAGAAGGCTCTCAACCCGAGCATTTGCTCATGAAACTTAAAGGGGGAAGATCAGGTTTTCTCTTGGATGGAGCTCTGAGGAACTATGGAGTCTGGATGTTGAGAATGACTAACTGCATGAAGTGTGGTTTGCTCTGGCTTTGTGCCAGGCTTACTGGTATCAGTTAAAACATGTCTATAACTGTTTACTATGTATAAATGTGAAAGAAATTGGGAAGAACCTTATGCAAAATTCAGTATCCTATAAAAATATCCGCGCGGCTGCTTTGCGGCTGTGCACCAAACGGACATGTGGGTCTGAAGTGGGTGGGTCTCTCTCTTCCGGGGCAACTGGCATGGAGTTGGAGGAAACGGCAGGGCCCAAAACTCCACTCCGAGTCCGCCAGCATGGTCTCTCCCCGACTCATGAGAGTAAACCCTTGGAGCAATGTTGGACTCGGCCAGGGGATGGCCGAGCCCCTTCTACGGGGAGATCAGCTCTATGGCCAGCCGAGCAGCACAGCTGTGAGTCTGAAGTGGATCACTTGATCACTTGATCACTTGAATCCTGTTATTCATGGATTTGCTCAAGCGGGCACCAGTAACATTTCCATTGGACCCTATCAGTGCCAATGTGACCCAATGGCATCTGGTTGATTCAGAAATATGAAGAGCCTCAAACTGTTCCTTCAGGGTCTTTACAAAGAAGTCTGACCATCTTGTAGGTGGGCGGCCACGTGATCTTTTGACATCCCGTGGGATCCAGTCGGTAATGGCTCTAGTCCAGCGGTTGTCTCCAAATCGCATTACATGTCCAGCCCATCTGAATTTCGATGCCTTGGCAAATGAGACAGCATCCCTGATTCTGGAATAGCGACGGAGGTCAGAACTCCGGATTCCCTCTCTCACTTGAAGAGGCGTGATATTCCAAGCATAGCTCTTTCTATTCCTCTCTGAGAGACCCGAATAGCATTCTCATCCTGCTTTCATAGGGCCCAGGTCAGGTCTCTGAGGCGTATGTTAATGCAGGGAGAACGGTGGAGTCAAAGAGATGTGCCCAGAGCCGGAAGTTCTTTGTCCTCTTAGCTATTTCGTCGATGCCTTTGAAGGCATTCCATGCCGCTCTCTTCCTCCTGCGCAGTTCAGATTTGAGGCGTTCATCATGTTGATTTCTCGACCTAGGTACCCATAACTGCTGCATTCAGAGATGTTTGTTCCATTGAGAGTAAATGGGGCCTCAGGAACTAGTTCATTCTTCATGAACATAGTTTTCTTTAGATTCAGCTGTAGACCTATCTTTCCACATTCTCGGTCAGAAGTCAGCCAACATTTGTGCCGCTTGGCTAATGTTTGTTGTTATTAGAACGATGTCATCAGCTAAGCGGAGGTGGTGTAGTTGCAGACCATCTACCTTCACTCCCATTCCTTCCCATTCTAATTTTTGCATGAAGTTCTCGCGGGTGGCGCTGAAGAGTTTTAGTGAAATGGTATTATCACCCTGTCAAACCCCTCTTTTTACATTAATGATCACTTCTTTGTAGAATGGTGAGATCCTGGTGGTGAATCCGTAATACAGCTCACGAAGGATCTTGATGTATTGGGTTTGAACACCCTATTTGGCTAGGGCTTCGATGACTGCTTCAGTCTCCACAGAATCAAAGGCTTTCTGTAAATCAATGAAAGTGAGACAGAGAAACATCTTGTACTCCCTACAAACCTCGATGAGCTTGGTTACTGTGTGGATATGGTCAATTGTGCTGAATCCTTTCCGGAAGCCTGCTTGCTCGCATGGTTGTCCTTCATCTACTGTTCTGCTAATCCTGTTCAGGATGACTCGTGTAAACAGCTTGTAGATGACGGACAACAGGCAGATGGGGTGATAGTTGCTGATGTCATGTATGTCTCCCTACTTGAACAGTAGAACTGTCCCACTGGTTTTCCATTGGAAGGGCACCTTACATTAGGGCAGGTAGCGTGTGAAGAGCCGAGCTAGTGTATTGATGAGTACCGAAGGCAGATTCTTCAGGTGTTCGGGTCTGACTTTGTCTGGGCCTGGTAATATTTCCTTCTTTACTGACGAGATGGCATGTTGGATTTCAGAAGGGAGGAAGTTGGGAATGACATATCCATCCTGTGGAATTTGGTATGTGGGCAGGTGGATGTGGCTATCAAAGAGATTTGAGTAGAAGTCCTGGATAATCTTTTCATTGCCTTTCTGGAAAATGTGATAGATCCATCAGGGCGTCAGAGGGCAGTCATCTTAGTCTTATAGTTGGCGAAGGACAGGCGGACAGTGTGAATGCTTTTCCTGACTTCTGCTGCATCTTCCAGTATTTCTGCTCTTCTGTCTTTGAGGTCTTTTTTTATCACTTCTCTGCACTGTTTAGCAAGCTTGGACATTAGCATTTGGTCTCCTGAGGCTCGCGCCTTTCCATGTTGACGAATGTGCTCAAGAGTTTCTGAAGACAAGCGTCCTTTTGTGTCTTTCTCTCTCTCAGCATTCTTCGCACAATCATGGAGGTGTTGAACCAGTCGGTGTATTCTTAATCGATGTAGTCAATGATGGTATCTTCCCATGTTGCTGCAATGGTGCCAAAGAGTTCCCAGTTGGTGGTCATTCTGGGAGTTCTCTTCTTAAACTTTGCAGCCTTTTCTCCCGTTGCGGGAAGTAGAATTTTGCACGAAGGAGACTGTGGTCCGATCCTGTTTGGAATTTGGGGACGACAGCTACATCAGTCAGACAAAACTATCGATTGAAGATGATGTGGTAAATTTCATTCTGGAACTGTCCTCCAGGACATTCCCATGTCCACCATTTCGCTTCAGCTTTCTGGAACTGTGAGTTCCCATGAATGATCTTGGTGGACATGATGAACTCAGATAATCTCTCGCCCTGTTTGTTCCATTCTAGGCCATGGGTGTCGTGTGGAGTTCTTCAGCCGATCTTCTTGGTCCTATCTTGGTATTAAAATCACCGACTATGATCTTGTAGAAGGTGTGATTTTTTTTTATAGAAATCCTCCAATTCCATGTAGAATTTCTCAATTTCATCTTCTTTGTATGTGGATGTTGGTGCGTAGGACAATGAAGACAGAAATTGCTGGCAGTGGCCCACATCTCTTCAAGTGTAATCGTCCTATTCGGTTTCTTAGGCATTCAAATTAATCAATGTTGACAGCCATGTTCGTGTTGACAAGGACACCAATGCCACCGACGCCTGCCGGTACACCTGGCAGAGCAGAAACCAGCTTTCCCCGTTGAACCCCCTGCATTCCATGGACCACCGGAGCAACTTCCAACCCGAGTCCACCATCCCGATGGAGCCTCGGAGGAGCCCAGAGAAAACCCCACACCTCGCTGGCAGCAATCTTCACAATGCACACTCTTCAGCAGGTAAGATCTCCACCCAGCAGATTAATCCAGTCTCCAGCCCGCAGATTAATCCAATCTCCAGCCTGGCTTGTCAGAAACCCAGCCTACAAGGACCCACCACGCAGAGACCCGCCCTTCAGAGGAGAGTATTTCAAGCCCAGGAATGCTTGAGCCTAAGACACAGGTACACCCGGCAGAGCAGAAACCAGCTTTCCCTGCGGCCGCATCGATTTACCTCCAAATTACCATAAATATTCTACCCACCCCTCTGAGAGAGCCCCACAAAGTAATGAGAATATTAGCATGAAATACTCTGTCAGCATGGCAGAGCCTGGCAAGCTGTCCAATGCGTGTTCGATATGCCAAATCCAGTAACAGAAATGTTTATTTTCCTGACCCGAAAGAGCCCTTAATATGGCAGCAGTAAGAAAGGCAAACAAGCATTGCCTGATAAAATTTCATGGCCATCCTAGGCTGCCATAACGAAGAAGGACTAAAATGACTGTCTGTACTTTCAATGCACGTACACTGGCATCGGAAGCATATATTGAGGGATCTGATGCTGCAAGCGCAAAAGATCAAGTACGACATCATTGGTCTGACTGAGACGAGGAGGCGTCAGTTGCATCATGCTGTATTTGACACCGGAGAAGAATTGTTCCTTGGAACATGTGACGAAAGAGAGGCATCAGTGGCAAGAAGTGGATCAATTCTGTTTAAGTAAACATAACATTATTTCAACGGTGGGTTCTGGTGCAATAGTACACTAGGCAAGGTGATTGCCTTGCAGATCTCCAATCTAAGTTTGATCCTTGTTTCCCCATATGTTCGCTGAGCACAAAGCCAGAAGAAAGCCCTGAACACAGCCTTGACCTTATAATCAAGATTAAAAACCAAAAATTATTTCATTTGTAAAATGAGTAACAATCAAAGACAAAAATATAAAGATCTTAATTTAATAATTAATCTGGATTGTGAATATGTTGCTATCACTTACCAAAAACTAAATTTCACATACTTTACTTTTTTTACGTGTTGCTAGAATGACTCTTAAAAATGAATCAACAGATAGGTGACAGATTTATTATCAAAAAATATGAAAACAATTTTTGCATATAAGATAGCATGTTTAATGTTTCAGTATGCTTTAAAGTAGATTAAAATATAAAAATGGTGAAAAAGTATGTTTTACTAGTCTACCAAAGTGTTGGAATGATTTTTAAAGTAGCCAGATAAACTCTCCAATATTTTTAAAAGTATAAATGTGCAATAAAACTAAACTGTAAATTTTACTAATACAGTTATTCATCTCTCTATGCAAACACTGCATATTTATTAAATCTATGTTATTTGGTACTAGCTTTCATATTTAGTTTTTGAACTGTTACCTCATAAAATAGCTATTAATTTCAGTTAAAAATGCTTACACACCTTGTAATGAAATTAGTGACACAAAATAATTCTATTTTAACATAATATGATTTGAGTTTATATTATTAGTAAAAATAAATGCAAATTGACTATTCAGGGTTAATCTAGTTTAAATCTATGAATATTTTCAGAAATTAATAGTTTAGCATATCTCAAATTTTAAGTTACAGTTTTAGTGAACTGTTAGCTATGAGATTAACAAAGACAGGGCCGGAGCAATAGTCCAGCGGGTAGGGCTTTTTGCTTTGCATGTGGCCAACCTGGGTTGGATCCCCGGCATCCCATTTGGTCCCCGAGCACCGTCCAGGAGTAATTCCTGAGTGCAGAGCCAGGAGTAACCCCTGAGCATTGTCGGGTGTGACCCAAAAAATAAAAAACACAAGATTAACAAAGACATAATTAGCTGAATGTCAAATACAAGACAGCAAAGCTGTCTTTTGTAATAAACTTGATAAATTGCAAGAAACTTTAGGACAGAAATATGAATCAATATATATCAATAAATTATTGGCTTTATCACCTTCAAGATAAAAATCAGGACCAGAGAGTTAGCACAAGGGGCTAAGACATTTATCTTGCATTTCGCTGACCTCATTTCAATAACCCTAACCCCTCCACACAAAGCCAGGGGTAGATTCTGAGCACCACTACTGTGAACCCTTTCCTGACTCCAGTCCTCCAGACACATGGTACCAAAAAATTTAAATAAAGATGAAGAGAAAATAAAATTAAAAAGAAAGGAAAGATATAAATCAGATCAACTGTTAGAGCTCATGCCCGCCATGTATAAGACCCCAAGTTCCCTGCAGTACATGATGGTGCCTTAGCACACTCAGTGTAACCTGTGACCCACCAAGCCCTGGTGGAGTTGAGAAGCACAGGATCTTCAGGTTGGGTATTGAAGGGAGTGTCTCATGATTATGCTTCCCCTCACTGCAACATAGAAATTGAGTTATTCTATTTCAACATAGGATAGTGAGGCCTGAGTATCACTGGAGGGAGACTTTGTGAAATAATGATATAATTAAAAGGTACAAATTATCTGAGTTTATGAGTTTATTTATATTAAAAACCATAAGCCATAACTACTCTCATTTCCTATTTGCTATATTAGCACAAAATCTATTAAGGTTTTACAGAAATGTTCAAGAGAATTCCCAAGACTCTAATCATTTCCAATAATACCTTCTGGATACTATTGCTGTTTGAGCATATTCAGACTACCCCTGGAAAACAAATAAATCATAATGTCTGCTGCTCAGAATGTTGGTAATTAAAGTTTAGTCATGTAGGCATCCTATTTCTGCTCCATGTAAGGTGTTTCCACAACCTACTACTATATAGCATTATTTGTAGAATATTAATTTGTATTATGTAGCATGAGAGCTAAGTATTGTTAATATTAATTGCTGTCACTCCTCTAATTACAAATAACATTTTCCAAGCCATGCATTTTGCATATTCATTAATCAAGATCAAATTTAGTGTTTTCCAACAATATAATTGTTTTTTGAGAGGGTCTTTTAAGTTTTACCAACACTATATGTGGAGAGAATGTCACTAAGATTAGAAGCAGAAAATAGTCAGGACACAGACCTCTGATATTTGGAGATCAGGATACTTTTTGCAGACTTTGGGTCCCAAATTTTTCATGGTAGGCTGCTTGTGGAATACTTGCTTAGCTGGACATTGTGGAAGATCAGTAGGTGTTAATAAAAAAAAAAAGTTAAAATTTTCTAAAATAGTGCCAGTGCTCTTCAAGCTTTTCTCTGAAAGTGTAAGCATTCAGTTATCTCAGATTTATCAAGTGGTTTGTTAGGTAAACTTTTTTTTTTTAATTTTCCACCCTCCCCAATAATGCAAATCTTACTATTGCAAAAATGGAAGAACAGATTCCACATGCTTCATACTTTGGCTGTGTCTTTCTAGAAGATAATGATAATGGTGATAATGATGTTTTGTGTATGTGTGTGTGTGTGTGAGTGAGCATATATGTGTGTCTATGGTGTGTATGTTTGTAAAACCTCTATAGTATTGAGATATGCTGTGGTGAAAATATGACTCAAAGTGTAAGAGCATATACCAAGTGCCAATGTGCCCACCCCAGCATCATGGCTGTACTGAAAAAGCACTGACATGTCAGGCTTGTTACAAAGCAGTGCATTGCTGACAGCAGCCTGGGGCCCTCCAGAACTTGATGGTGGTGACATCTATTAAGTAAGAAATAGAGAAAGAAACAAAAATACAAGTTTGTCAAAGAGTTGGCAAATAGCTAGACGTTGATGTCATTTCATTATGCATTTTTGATATATATCTTCTTGAAAGAGAAATTAAGATTGTACTTTTCAAAATTCCAGATTTCATATGCATGACATTACTATTCTTAGCTAACTTTTGCTGGTTGCTTTTCCTTACCTTCTTTGGTTTTATCTTAGGCAAACAAATTTACTGCTTAACAAAACTAACATTCAAAAATAACCATATATCTGGAGAGGAAGGAAAAGAGAAAGATAGAGAAATGGAAAGAAATAAAGAACCTGCCATGGAGGAGGGCTGGGGGGAGGGGGAGGGAACCGGGGACGTTGGTGGTGGGAGATGGGCACTGGTGGCGGGATGGGTGCTGCTACACTGTATGACCAAAACCCAAATATGAACTTTTAATTGTATATCTTTGTAATTGTAAAAATAAAAAAATTAAAAAAAAATAACCATATAGTAAAGAACATTCTGCTAAAAATATTTTGAGCATGTTTCTACTCCTTACATTGCACTTTGCAGTATGTGTATCATAATGAAAATAAATTCATCTAATGTTGTACTAAGTAAACAGTTGCCTTAATTTTGTAGTAAATAAGAGGTCAACAAAATTAGAAATATAAATTTGATTCATTACTACAGAAGTTGTTTTCGTTTAGCAAGCTTGCCAAACTTAGAAGGGTAGCAAAATTTATGTGTGTGAATGCACATCTATGAGTATAAATTAAACATAATAGATAAAGGATATTAGGCTATAAAATGTTTCAGTATTGCAAAACATATCATCTTTGTAATTAAAGTGACACAACATTTATGGTATCGATTTTCTCTCAATGAGTAAAATATTGAGATTAAAATGTAGAGTAAAGTCCTTTCACATATTTGATCTGGTGTCTGATAAAATCATAAAAATATGTATATAAAATTATTGGATATAACATATAATTTTAATATATGTGAATTGATATCATGTACTTACTATACAAAACATAATGCTATTTTATTCATTTATTTATACTTACATCTCCAACATCTAAGTGAAAAGTGGACCGTTGAAATAATGTGAGAAAGTGCAATGAATATAGTTTAAGCAGTGAGACGAAAGTCAATCACCTGAGATATTGTTGAGGCAGGATTTCAAGCCAGGCTTTCACAATATTGCCCAGCATGAGACCTACGTAAGTAAAAATGTTACACAGGGGTATACGGGAGTAGTCATTTCTTGTCTCCCTCTAGGATAATTTTCAGAAATATAATTTATACTTTGCAGTGATTAATATTTCATTTATAAACTGAATTGAGTAAGAGCAAAAGAGAATGTTAGAAGCATTTTGTTTTGTTTTGGGGCCACAACCAACAATACTACATCTAAAGACCAGAAATCAAGCAAAATTTATATGATTTCTGACTGAGCCTTATAATGGGCAAGATAACTAACATCCAAATATCTCTTCTTTATCTACAGAAAAGGCAACTTTATTTCTAGTATATGATGTTGCTATCAGAACAATGTAAGAGGGCATGTTGGTAAGATCAGGCACCTATATTCACCATATCTACAAGTTCTGGACATGACTGGACATTACTTGAATTAGGGTCAACAAATTTTGAGATTCAGCTGACATACTGTGTCACAGTCAGTGTATAATATAAATTTGAATCTCGATTAGCAAGGGAATATATAAAATTGTTTTTTAAAGAACGTCTATAACCAACACTCGAGTCACTGATTATTTTATATTCTCTTTCATAATTAAATATCTAGTAATAAGATTTCAGAAAGTAGTGTTTCACAATAATATCAAAATATTTTAGCATACTTTTCAGTTTTTATAGCCTTTTACACACATCTAAATAGACCTCTGACAATGATTAGGAAATTACCCAAAATTTACTGAGTGCTGATGTAGTAGCACTGAAAGACAAGGTCTTCCACAATAATTAAATTTGTATGACCTGATAGTAAAAGCCAAAACTCAGTATTAGTATTTGAAAGACCCCCTTGCTTCCTCATAAGCAGGGATTCAATATACAGAAAATTTAGAGGTAAGCTGCTTTGGGAAATTTAATTCAAATTTAGTGTTCATCTTAATATTTTATATGTAGACCTGAGCCACAAACAGTTTAAATATTTCAATCAAGGAAAAATTAAATTAGTGAATCTCACCTTTTTATTTAACAGTCATCCCATTCCAACTTCATGGCTTGCATAAATGGTCTCCCATTAAGGAGGCTTTTTTTTTGTTTTTTTTTTAACAGTATTACTCTCTTGTATCTTTCTGAGGGTCCACAGGGGAATATGGCTTCCAATTATAAAATGCTAAATCAAATGGTCTAGCTTTTTACTTTTAACTATAGGCTAACAAGAATTATTAAAAGATTATTGGTGAAGACTTTTCAAATGCTTGCAAGTGTATTGTTGTTATTATCAGAGTTTAGGGAAAAGCAACATAAAGCTAATAATATTAATTTTCTACAATTGTATGAGAAAATTCTTAACTTTCTAACATTGGGTTCTAACTGGACAAGATATAAGTAGAAGAAAATTCTAATGTTGGTCACAATATATAAATATCCATATGTGAAGATTTTCTCCTTGTTTGCATTTGCACTTCAGAAATGCAATTTTCTGTTTTTCGTTGCCCCATCAAATCCAAAAGGGGTAGAGTTATGTGTAATCATCATCTTTCAGCTTAAATGGTTTTCAACTGTATTCAGAAATCCTATTAGAAATTGTGTCATAAATTCCATTACCAGAAATTGTTATCACTGACTCAAGTTGCAGCCTTTGTCTTGTATTCTTTTTAGTGTATATCAATTGATGATACTTGTTTTTATTTGAATTTATTTTCTTTCCTAAAACATTGCTTCTTTAATGCTACCATTACTTATTTTCAGTTACAACAATTTCATTCGCTGTGTATCTTATTGCAATTTGTCATTTTGGGCAGAATTTACTACTGCTGAAGTACTATAATTTTTTAACACTTATCACAAAGATATGTATATGTATCTGTGTATACACATACACACAAAACAGCAATCAACTTTAGTATGTCACACAGTTTTTCTTATCTCGATGAGCTGTTGACATGATATAGACATTTTGTCAGGAAAGATATCTATTAAACAAAATAACACAATTGTCTGCTTAATGGAAAACAAGCTGAAAAGAAAATGGTGAAAGCATAGATCAAATAATCATGTCCAATCTTTATCATTATACAGGATGCTATTTTATGACAGTGCTAGGTGTGTTTTTTGCTTCTGTCTTTCTTTTTACAGCATGATGCATTATTGCTGTTAGAAAAATTATCATATATATTGCCTTAGCAGTATTCCTTTTATTAATTATTTGCAATAAATACTGAGAAATAATACATATGCTGTGCTATACAAAATATATTCTCTCTTTATATAACTTGCATAAAAAAGTCAAATTGCAGTGTTGACATCAAACTCCAGTTACACAATATTACCAGCATAATAGAGCTTGCATAAATAATTAAAATTTACTATCAAGTTAATTTTTAAAAGTACTTGCACAGTCAGTTCTTGCTGGTTTTATGAACTGGTTATGCAGCAAAGGGGGAACTTTAGGAAATCTATGTACATTATGAACAAAAGCATTAAATATTCATGAAGATATTGTGTGGTAAGTCTGACAAAACAGCATGCATTACATTTAAATGAATATATAAATTAGACTTAGTGTTTCAAATATAAAATAACATTGCTTACTATGGGCAAAGGAATGTTAAACATTCTAGAAATTTTGAGATTTTCGAAAGTAATTTTACATAGCAAATATTGAGAGGAACATATAACAATATTTTTGACAAGCTTCTAGCTGAACAATATTTTTGAAAGAAGGTATTCTTCCATTTAATTTATTCATGCTGATTTTAGAGGTTTAATTCAGTGTACTTCAGTAACTATTTGGAACACATGTACTAATGTTTCTTACATGATTATGAGTGTATTGTCAAATACTACATAACACAAAGAAATGAGAAAGAACGTGCTACTAAGAAAAATCATCAGCTTTGCCACAGATGCAAAGCTGAGAGTAGCAGAAAAATAAAGTATGCCATCAATATAAACAGAGTTGTTAAAAGTCAGGACAGGGCCAGAGCGATAGCCCAGCGGGTAGGGCATTTGCCTTGCATGTGGCAGGCCCAGGCCGGCCTGGGTTCAATTCCGGCATGCCATATGGTCGCCCGAGCACCACCAGGAGAAATTCCTGAGTGCAGAGCCAGAAGAAACCCCTGAGCATTGCCGAGTGTAAAAAAAAAAAAAGGCAGGACAAAGTAAAAGCTGATTTATGGAGCCCCTAATTAAACTAATATTAAGTGGCAGTGCTGATAGTAAGTCTCTGAAATAACTGTTAATTTTTAATTATTAAATTATAATCTAGACATCAGATTTAATCAGATTACAGAGGGCTTCTAGAGTCGACCTAGGATCCTAGAGCTCTCCAGAGAGTACTTCCAGTGATCCTGCTCAGGGAAAGGATCTTTCTCAGAAACTGATGACCAACTATGAAAAAAAAAAAAAAAAAAAAAAAAAAGCTCTGCCACCAAATAAAAAAAAAACTCAGCCACCAAACTCAGCCTTATTTTTTCAGTAGCATTTACTAATCTCTATCCCATGCCATTTAGGTACATATTATGTTTATATTGCAAAAGAACATGTCTTTGCCCCATAGTACCACATTGCAGGTATGAGAAGTTAATTTCAGTTGTAATATGGAATCTTTCTATGAATATGTGGCAGTTATCACTTTGTAGTCTGATACTGCATTATCCATAAACCAATATTTTCAAAAATTCTTACATTGAAAGCTGCTTTAATCTCTTTCTGAATCTCCAAATTTAATTTTTGTTATACATACAGTTGGCACAGAATTGCTAAGTCCTTCATACTTTTCTAATATATTCATTAGCACATTTTCCTAAATGGAAATAAAACTCAGAGATCCATATTAAACACTTTAAAATTCTTAGTTCACATCATTTATCACTTTGCATAATGCTAAATGAAAGACTATGTAATATATTTGATTGTTCTAGGTAATACCTAACTCCAAACATATCAAGAGATTTTAATCATTGTGGCATCACCTTTATCTATGTCCTTTTCAATTATTCCTAAACTATTATAATTAATTATTATTAACTATCATTATTAATTAAGTTAATTGATGATTATATTTTTATGATTATAGTTAATTTTCTGTCAAGATTTTATTTACTTTTGTATAGTAAAAGCTATAGCCCATAGATAAATGGAGTCCTTTACCTTAATTAAATTATCATTGGTTCTGATCAATTCAAATAACAAGGCGAAGATTTAATCTGTGCAGTGCAAAAGCTGCTACATGAGTGAACAATACTGAACACTTATTAGTGGTTTGTTTTCAAAGACTATTAAGTACTAATTTTAGCTTCTAATTTTCTCTCGCATTTAAACACTGATTTTGTAATGGTATCTTTATCATTAAGCCAATAGAAATAAGATGATTCATTTCTGCTAAGAAATTACTGAATATTTGTCTTTCTTTTAAAATAAACTTTATTTTATATTAAAAAATCATATAATACTCAACAAAACATTAATATACTATTGAGTGAGTTTATTTAGTCTTTCTTTACTTTCATATTCTACTGTATAAGTTGCGATAAAGATTATGATCAGTAATTTGTATAAAGAAATAAAAATTCTGTGATTTTCTGTATAAAAATATATTGAGAACATTGTAATTTTAAATGATAAAAAGCAGCATAAATTAACTGTAAGTTGTTATCTTCAAAAGGAGTCTGATAAAAGAAAAAAGGACAGTCAGAGAAAGAACAAAGGGAAGATGATGGAAGTCACGTCAGGGTCAGGAAAGATTTGAAGATGTTAAAATAGTGCCCTTCCATGGAAGGGGTCCATGAGTCAGATAATGCAGATATCCTCTAAGACTTGGAAACTGTTGCAGGTGGACCCCACGGGTGATTATGTGAGGTCAGAAGGGGAGAGAGATGGTCACTTTCTCCCAGCCGCCTCTGCCACCCGGGATCCACTGGGCAGGCTAAAGACTGATAAAGTCTGCAATGAGCCCCTGCATGGCATGGGCCTGAGCCCCACCATAGCCATGAGGTGGCCGTCAAGCCACACCTGATGCCCACTTGATCTCTAGGCACGGGAGTTGATCCCCACCACCCGAGGTTTTCCAGGGGAGCCAAGGACTCACGTTGGAGCGAGGAATTGCTCTTTGCAGGAAAGGAAAGTCAGTCCTAGGCCTTAACCAGGGCTGCCTTAGGGTTCTTGTCTTTCTCAGAAAAAGAATTTTCAGGAGTCAACGAGCAGTGAAGTAAAATAGGTTTTATTGAGGAGGTTTTAGGAGAGGGGGGGGGAGAGAAAGTACTAGAGAGAGTAATGTGCTCAAGGGAGAACGCGGGCACTCCAAAGACAGAGAGCGAGTAAGAGCGAGAGTATACATCTCAAAGGGGGAGATCACGGAAACACACATGCTTAGGCACCACATGTGCTCAGCCACATGGGCTCAGGCAGCATGCGTGTCCATGCAGCATGTGTGCGCAGGCAACATGTGTGCCCAGGCAGCATGTACGAGCTGTCCTTTGTTCAGGACGGCTTTTATAGATTTCTCCCCAAGTTACTCCCATATGGGGCTTCAACCTCGGTTTCTAGGGCCCTGTTGCCAAGGGGAGTAGACTTTGGGAGTGGTCTTCTTTGACTGGAATGCTTTGGAGTTTTCTGTGAGCTGGGCAGGAAGGCTGATTTATCTTCCTTAGGAGGGTTAATTATCTAAAGCCTTTTAGAAGGGTCAGTGGCCTATGGGCTTCACACATTCCCTTTTGGCCTTCCCTTCCCCAGGGTTTATTGTTGATAATGGTCTTGTCAAGTTTGCTTTTGACTTTCAATCAGGTGTGGCTCTGGATCTCTTCTTCAGAAATTTTATTGCCATGTGGCTTCCCCCCACCCCCATCTGCCTGCCTACAACAGAAACAACAGTGTTGGTTGATGCACCCTATTAAGCTCTAGGCTTCTGCTTCATTTAGCTTATGTTAAGAGCTTCTCTTTGCCTTCAGGGGATATCTGGAGAAAACACAATAGGAGCATACACAGAACTAGATTGATTTCATAATTTCATATGGCAAAAATATCCTTATTATGAACATTGCTTGTACCAGTACAATACTCTTCAGTGCATGGGTCTCCACAGGCGACAGACATGCGGTCACTCTAAGAGTTTTTACTTGGTCTTGATGGATCAAGCACAATGTAATCAGTTCTGCTAGTTCAAGGGGGAATGCCAATGCACCTCCAAGCAAACTGACATGTCTCTGATTCCAAAGGTAGTGGAAAATGAATTATTCTGATGGATTATGGACTTTAGGAGATCAAGAGTGCTCAATCAGCTGGATATATATTCATTATAAGACGTTTTAATGTCATTCTCTATGAACTGCTTTATGGTTCAGAGAAGCCACGGACCCACTCTGCTAGAGATATTGTATCTCAGGCAGTCAGCTGGCAAATCAACAAAGGGACCACCTGAAGATCTGCATATCAATATGGTCATTCACAGGGCTTTGTCCCAACATAGCCCAGTCTATGATGGGCTAGGCTGGAGGTCTTTGACAGGCTTCTGCAAAAAAAAAAAAAAAAAAGCTAGGAGGAAGAAGAAAGAGCTCTTTGGTCATTTTGGCTTTCTACTCCAGCTAGTCTCTCTGTCTGTTTGGGCCTAAGTAGGTGGTAGTGGCAGTCTTAGACTAGGATTCTAAATCTACACGTGGCCTGGGCCCAGCTAGGAACTTAAACTTTGGGGTTTTCCTGATATTGAATTGTATACCCGAACTTGTATGTGTAAAAACTTTCTGAAACTTTGGGGATTCACAACTCTGTCTTTTCTCACAGGCCGCTGATTCCCTGGGGCAAAGGGGATCCTGTCCTGCTCCCCAGTATTGCTGGGAAAGGCAGCTACACCCCAGCACAGAGCTCAGCAGTAAAGTAGTTCTCTAACTCAATAATCAAGAGATTTTTTCTTGTGACTCCACAAAACAGTCTACATTAAATCATAAAGTTTTCTGTCTTCGTAAGTGAAAGTTATTAAATGCTCCAGAAGATGAAGTTTATAGCTATTAGGTAAACCTCAAAATAGGAAAATTTACCTGACCACAATTCATGAGATAAGGAATTAATTTTCTAAAGTTATTTATTTAAAATTATAGTTTCTACTTAATGAACACTTACTATTAATCTCTATGAACTGATAATTAATTGCAGTACTCTAAATATTATTAGACAAAGTTTATGCCTTTTTAAAATACTGTCTTATACACATAACAGAATTTATTGTTTTAATTTTCTTTTATTACTTTAAGAACCTGTTTAGTCAACTTAGTCCTAACTCTAATTATAGAATATTTTTTGGTGGCATGTTGAGATTTTTATCAGCGAATGAAAATACTCTCAAATTCTACCAATCTGCTATATTTTGTAAGATAAATAAATTATTTGAACTTATTGGAAGCTTCATTATTTAAATTATTTATCTTTCTTCTTTTCATGAGGCATATAAAAATTCAAATAATTTTAGCAGTTTGCTAACTCTTTAGAAGATAAACTGGCCAAATGGGACAATGCATCAAACAGTATGCAATATTCCAGCTGGAAGATTGAATATCAAATGTATCATTCTTTATGTAAACTTAGGTGAATATTTACTTTAATATCAAACTTCCATAGAAAAATCATGACATGTTTTTCTTATCATGTGAAATACATGTCAATGACAGCAGGAACAATTAAAAAAAACTTTGCAAATTTTGTGCAATATTCACTTGTCAGTTGTATCACTTGTCTTCCTGTTCATCTATTTCTTGAGCTGGGCACCAGTAACATCTCCATATATCCTGTCATGTGCTAGTGTAGCCCAAGGGCATCAGCTCAATCCAGGAACACAAAGAGCCTCAAACTATTCCTTCAGGTCATGGGAATGATATCTATAATTGTTACTGGTTTTTGGCATATCAAATATGACGTGGGTAGCTTGCCATACACTGCCGTGCGGGTGGTATACTCTCAGTAGTAGGCCCTCATCTTCTGCATTTACTGGTGAAACACAATGTTATTTGGGTTAAATATAATGTAATAATAAACAACTAAATTTGTGTTCAAAATTTAATCTAACTAAAGACATAAGCCCACTAAATAATAGCTTAATAATAAATTTGGTGTGGTCACTGTATCAGAAAGCAAAACGTATTTCTGTAATGTTCAATATAATAAAAAGTAACTTGCATGGATTGTAAAACAGTACAGTATGTAGGGCACTTAACTTGCATAACGGCAATTTGGGTTGGTGCCCAACACTCCATATGGAATTCTAAGCTTTCCAGGATGATGTGTTAGTGCAGAGCCAGGATTTATCTCTGACCACCTTAACTGTGACCTCAAAACAAAAAAAAAACCAAACAAACAGCTTGCAGGGGTTCAGAGTGATCTTTTAAAGGGCTTGGTGAATAGCTTGCATGAGAAAGTGATCTTTTAAAGGGCTTGGTGACTGTCAGAAAAGACGAAGTTTTGAAATTTACCTGCAAATGATGGACATGGAGACTATCATGCTGAGTGAAATTAGTCAGAAGGAAAAGGACAGATATAGAGCGACTGCATTCATTAATAGGATATAAATAGATACCAGTGCTTTACTAAATGTGGGAAATGGTAATGGCACATTAAAACTCACCATTGAATATACACAAAGAGACCTAAGTGATAAACTCTAAATATCTGCAGGGCTAGCCACAATGTAAAATAAGAGGGATAGAGATGCAGAGACAGAGAAAGAGAGAGAGAGAGAGAGAGAGAGAGAGAGAGAACAGACAGACAGACAGACAGACAGACAGACAGAGAAAGAGAGGAAACGGGGTACCTGCTTTTGAGGCAGCCTGGGGGTGGATGGGAGGGGTGGGGTACATTGGTGGTGGAAATGGGGTGCAGGAGGAGGGAGGGGTGCTGGAATACTATATTACCAAGAACCACTTATAAACACCTTTGTAATTGTATGTCTCACAGTGGTATAATAAAAAATTAAAAATATAATAAAGGGCTTTGTGAATATCTTGCATGGGAAACATCTGAATTTGATTCCTGTCCTCTAATGGTACCTCCTGCATTTCTGAGGTCAACCTTGAAGCAAAGAGCTTGAAATAGCTATATAAATTATGGAATGCTATATGGTTTGTGGCCCAAAACAAAAACGAATAATAAAAAGATACATGCAGTTAAGAGTATTTGCTTGATCTTCAAATACAGACATGTATATTATAAAGGACATTTAAAGGGTGAAATTTTAAATAAAAATTTTCTTAGAATGCAAGCCTTAACTTTTTTCTTGTTTAAAATAATGCAATATTAATAATGATGTTAAGCAGGAGTGACAACATTAAATTCTTATTTCTTTCATATTCAGTGACAGATTTTATTTTATTTTTTCTTTTTTTTCCGATTTTATTTTATTTTATTATTTTCACCCCCCCAAATATTGTTACACCATTTTAGACATACAATTGAAAGATGCTCATGTAGAGTTTTGGTTCTACAGTGTTCCAACACCTATCCCTCCACCCAAACCCATCTCCCATCACCAATGTCCCCACCTCCCTCTCCCCTCCCACACCTCAACTACTTGGCGGGTTCTGTATGTCATTTCTCTCCTCTTTATCTCTCCCTCCCGCCAAACTTTCCTGCTCTTTGTGGAATTCAATGCATTAAAAGACATTACTGTTTCCACTATTTTAATGGACCACGCGGCCACAAGCGGCCGCGCTTTACTGGGTTCGAACTGGTTTTGTTCTGTTGATCTGGTCGTGAGGCATTTTCCCAGCGTCCGACAGCGAAAATGGTGGCTAGTGTGATGGGCGAGTCTCATCTGGCTGCTTCCAGGACCCCCCAGAGGCGACGGGCCCATTCCCAAAACCCATCTGCCCTCCTGGGGTCCCCTCTTCAGCTGGGCCCGGGCAAGCCGAGTTCCAGCCTCCCCAGCTGCTTCATGTTATGGCCGATGGCCCCCGGGCAGCTCCTGGGCGGGGCCACCAGGCTCAACAAAATGGAGAGTGGAATGGCCGAACCCTGACTCCATCTGACTAATTTCCAGTGATTCCCGCTTCTGGGAGCCGCCTACCTGGGCTCAAACCGGTTTTGCTCTGTTGATCTGGTCATGAGGCAGTTTCCCAGCGTCTGGACAGCGAAAATGGTGGCTAGTGTGATGGGCGAAGTCTCATCCGGCTGCTTCCGGGACCCCCAGAGGCCACGGGCCCAGCTGAAGAGGGGACCCCCCAGGAGGGAAGACGGGTTTGGGAGTGGGCCCGTCGCCTCTGGGGGGTCCCGAAGCACCTGGATGAGACTCGCCCATCAGTGACATATTTTAATCTTAAAAGTTTCGCTTTGATATACAGTGAGAAATGCTTGTATAAAAGACCACACATGAGTTTTCTTCTTCCCAAACTACCTACTGCCAGGAAACTCTTTGGCAAATTTATTATAGACATAACACACATTTTTTTGTCTTTCCCATCTCTCCCCTCTCTCCCTTTGTCTCTTTGAGTGAGAGAGAGAGAGAGAATTCTCTCTCTCACTCACTCACACACACAAACATTTATGACTGTTTTTGCTTCTGTTTGGCATTAAGAGTTAGAGATGAGAGTTAGATGAATAGTGCAGTGGTTAAGATGCTTGTATGCAGGTTAAGGTATACTATGCACTTCTGGGCACTAACCAAAGATCAGTGCCCAGCACCACTTAAAGTTCCCTGATTACCTCCAAGAGTGACAGAACCCTGAGCACAGAGCCACAGTAAGTCCTAAGACTGACACATATGGCTAAAACAACCTCCACCAGAAGATGATAACACAAAAGAAGGTCCTGCTGAATATATATAGAAACTGTAGTTAATTGGTTGATTTTAATTTTTTACATTTTAACACACAATTATTCTGAAACTGAACCAACAAAATGCATTTCCTTCCACTTTTTAGTTCCTGTTTTACATCATACGCTAAGTGCACATCTATGGGGAAAATATTTTATAGTGTTTTTAGTATACACATAATTATTTTCATAATTTATTATTACTTGGCATAGTAGTATTTTTATTTTTCCACACTAAAATATTTACGGCAAGATTATGTTTTCCATATTGGATCAGTCTCTGTCATTTGCCTCTCTCATTCTGACCACCACTAATCCTTATATATAAAGTTTCAATATTATATTAGAAAACGTTTACATACAAAATATACCCCTTTAAAACTGTTCAATTCAGTGTTATGTCAAAAGTATCCTAAGATTGTTGTTAACTATTTAAATTAGAAATTTCATCATTTATTTCTTTGTTTAATTTTTTATTATACCACAATGAAACATACAATTACAAAGGTGTTCATAATTGGTTCTTGGTAATACTGTATACATGCACCCATCCCTCCACCAGTGCCCCATTTCCACCACCAATGTACCCCACCCCCTCCCGCCACCCCCATGCTGCCTTAATAGCAGGTACCCCAGTTTCCTCTCTTCTCTCTCTCTCTCTCTCTGTCTCTGTATCTCTCACCCTCTTATTTTACACATTGTGGCTAGTCCTGCAGGTATTTAGAGCTTATCACTTAAGTCTCTTTGAGTATATTCAATGGTGAGTTTTAATCTGCCATTACCATTTCCCACATTTAGTAAAACACTGGTATCTATTTATGTCGTATTAATGAATGCAGTCATTCTATATCTGTCCTTTTCCTTCTGACTAATTTCACTCAGCATGATAGTCTCCATGTCCATCCATTTGCAGGTAAATTTCATAATTTCATCTTTTCTGACAGCCGCATAGTATTCCATAGTGTAGATGAACCACAGTTTCTTTAGCCAGTCCTCTGTTCTTGGGCATTTAGGTTGTTTCCAGATTCTAGCTATAGTGAATAGCGCAGAGATGAATAAAGAAGTACAGATAGTGTTACTGCTATGTGTTTTTCGGTCTCTTGGGTATATTCCCAGGAGTGCTATTGCTGGATCAAATGGGAGCTCAATATCTAGTTTTCAGAGGAATGCCCATATTGTTTTCCAAAAGGGCTGGACCAGTCAGCACTCCCACCAACAGTGGATCAGAGTCCCTTTTTCCCCCCACATCCATGCCAGCACCGATTGTTCTTGCTGTTTTGGATGTGTGCCAGTCTCTGTGGTGTGAGATTGTACCTCATGGTTGTTTTGATTTGCATCTCCCTGATGATTAAAGATGAAGAACGCTTTTTCATATGCCTTTTGACCATTCAAATTTCTTCTTTTTTGGAAGCTTCTGTTCATTTCTTCTCCCCATTTTTTGATGGGGTTGGCTGTTTTTTTCTTGTGGAGTGCTACCAGTGCCTGATATATCCTGGATATTAACCCCTTGTCAGATGGGTATTGGGTGAATATCCTTTCCCCACTCTGTGGATTGTCTTTGTATCTTGGTCACCGATTCTTTTGAGGTGCAGAAGCTTTTTAGTTTTATATAATCCCATTTGTTTATCTTTGCTTCCATTTGCTTGGTCAGTGGTGTGTCGTCTTTAAAGATACTTTTCGCTTTGATGCTGTAGAGCGTTTCTCCTATGTTTTCTTTGATGTACCTTATAAATTCATGTCTGATGTTGAGATCTAGAATCCATTTTGATCTGACTTTTGTGCATGGCATTAGAAGGAGGTCTAAGTTCATTTTTTTACATGTAGCTGCCCAGTTTTCCCAGCACCATTTGTTGAAGAGGCTTTCTTTGCTCCACTTAATATTTTTTGCTCCTTTATCGAAGATTAAGTGGTTGTATATTTGAGAATGTGTTTCAGGATACTCAGTTCTCTTCCATAGGTCTACAGGTGTGTCTCTGTACCAATACCACACTGTCTTAATTACAACAGCTCTGTAGTAGAGCTTGAGGTTGGGGAAAGTGATACCTCCCATCTTCTTTTTCCCAAGGATTGCTTTAGCTATTCGTGGGGGTTTATTATTCCATACAAATTTCAGGAGTGTTTGTTCAATTTCTTTGAAGAACATCATGGGTATCTTTATAGGGACCACATTGAATCTGTATAAAGCTCTAGGGAGTATTACCATTTTGATAATGTTAATCCTTCCAATCCATGAGCAGGGAAGATGTCTCCATTTTCTCGGGTCTTCTTTTATTTCCTGAAGTAATGTTTTGTAGTTTTCTTTGTAGAGATCCTTTACATTCTTTGTCAAACTGATTCCTAGGTATTTGATTTTCTGGGGGCAATTGTGAGTGGGATAGTTTCTTTAATGTCCCTTTCTTCTCTTTCGCTGTTTGCATATAGGAAGGCCATTGACTTTTGGGTATTGATTTTGTACCCTGCTACTCTGCTATAGGAATGTATTATTTCTAGGAGCCTCTTGGTAGAGAGTTTTGGGTTTTCCAGGTATAATATCATGTCGTCTGCAAATAGTGATAACTTGGCTTCTTCCCTTCCTATCTGGATGCCCTTAATGTCTTTTTTCGGTCCCTGATTGCTATGGCAAGTACTTCCAGTACTATATTGAATAGAAGTGGTGAGAGTGGGCAGCCTTGTCTTGTCCCTGATCTTAAGGGGAAGGCTTTCAGTTTTTCCCCATTGAGAATGATGCTCGCTGTGGGCTTGTAGAAGATGGCCTGGATTATCTTGAGGAAGGTTCCTTCAATCCCCATTTTATGGAGAGCTTTCATCATGAACGGTGTTGAATCTTGTCAAATGCCTTCTCTGCATCTATTGATGTGATCATATGGTTTTTATTTTTCTTTTTGTTGATATGATGTATTATGTTGATTGACTTGCGGATGTTGAACCACCCTTGCATTCCCGGGATGAATCCCACTTGGTCATGGTGTATAATCTTTTTGATGGCTCTTTGGATTCTATTTGCTATTATTTTGTTGAAGATCTTAGCATCTGTATTCATCAGGGAGATTGGTCTGTAGTTTTCCTTTTTTTGTGGCATTTTTGTCTGCTTTGGGTATCAGGGGTGATATGTGCCTCAAAAAAAGCTATTTGGGAGTGTTTTTGTTTCTTCAATTTGCCGGAAGAGCTTAAAAAGAATTGGGAGTAGGTCCTCTTTAAAGGTTTTGTAGAATTCACTGGTGAATCCATCTGGACCTGGGCTTTTGTGTTTCGGGAGACTTTTGATTACCGATTCTATTTCCTCGATGGAAATAGTTTTGTTGAGGTATTCCACATCTTCTTGTTGCAGACTTGGGAAGCTATAGGAATTCAGGAATTTGTCCATTTCTTCTAGGTTTTCTTGTTTTGTGGCATACAGGCTCTCATAGTAATCTCTGATGATTTTTTGAATTTCTGTGGTTTCTGTTGTGATGTCCCCGTTTTCATTTCTGATTCTATTTATTTGGGTTCTCTCTTTTCCTTTCTTACAAGTCTTGCAAGTGGTTTGTCAATCTTGTTTATTTTTTCAAAGAACCAGCTTTTGGTTTCGTTGATCTTCTGGATTGTTTTTTGACATTCCATCTCATTGATTTCTGCTCTAAGTTTTATTATTTCTTTCTTTCTGCTTGGGTTGGGCTCCATTTGTTGATCACTCTCTAAGATCGTAAGTTGTGAAGTCAGACTGTTTTTGATGGCCTTTTCTTCTTTTCTGATGAATGCTTGAAGAGCTATGAACTTGCCTCTTAACACTGCTTTTCGCTGTATCCCACAAGTTCTGGTAATTCGTGTCTTCAGTCTCATTTGTTTCCAGGAATCTTTGGATTTCCTCTTTGATTTCTTTTTATGACTTGCTGGTTGTTCAGCAGTGAGCTGTTTAGTTTCCAGGTACTTGGTATTGGTCTCCTTTTTTGCGTACAATTAACTTCTATTTTCAGTGCCTCATGGTCTGAAAAAATAGTTGGCATAATTTCTATCTTCTTGATTTTATGGAGGTATGATTTATGGCTCAGCACGTGATCTATTTTGGAGTATGTTCCATGTGCACTGGAGAAGAAAGTGTATTCAGCTTTTGGGGATGAAATGCCCTGTATATGTCTACCAGCCCTCTTTCTTCCATCTCTTCTTTTAGGGCCAGTATTTCCTTGGTAAGTTTCAATCTTGTTGATCTATCCAGGGTTGATAGAGCTGTGTTGGAAGTCTCCAACTACAGTTGTGTTGCTGTCAATGTCTTCTTTGAAGTCTATTAGTAGTTATTTTAGGTATTTTGCTGGCCCCTCGTTGGGTGCATATATGTTTAATAGCGTGATTTCTTCCTGATATATGCATCCCTTGACTATTAAGAAGTGACATTCACTGTCCCTTCCGACCTTCCTCAGCCTGGAAGTCTATGTTGTCAGATACCAGTATGTCTACCCCAGCCTTTTTGGATGGGTTGTTTGAATGAAGGATTGTTTTTCAGCCTTTTATTTTGAGCCTGTCTTTTCTCTGATTGTTCAGGTGTGTTTCTTGAAGGCAGCAGAATGTCGGATTCAATTTTTTGATCCATTGTGCCACTCTGTGTCTCTTAACTGGTCCATTTAGACCATTGACATTGAGAGAGATTATTGTCATGGGATTTTGTGCCATCTTTCTGAATAGGTTTGTTGTTCTTTTGGGTTATGTCTCGTCTTATAGTAAATCTTTCAGTCCTTCTTTTAAGGTTGGTTTTGATTGTACAAAGTTCCTAAGCTGTTGTTTATCCAAGAAGTTGTATAACTGTCCTTCAAATCTGAGCGAGAGTTTAGCCGGATAAAGAATTCTTGCTGAGGCATTCATTTCATTAAGTTTTTTTACTACATCCCACCACTGCCTTTGGGCTTGGAGGGTGTCTTCTGAGAAGTCTGCTGAAAGTCGAATGGATGCTCCTTTGTATACAATTTCCTTCTTTTATCTTGCTGCCTGAAGAATTATGTCTCTGTCTATGGCATCCATTACTTTGACTAGGATGTGTCTTGGGGTCTTTCTATTGGGTTCTCCTCTTGCTGGTACGCATCGGGCTTCTTGGATCTGGATGCCTTCGTCCTTTAACTTGGGGAACTTTTCAGCCTGGATGTTTTTAACTGTTTTAATTTCCTTAGGGTTATTTTCCTGTCCCTCTGGGACTCCTATGATTCTTATGTTGTTCCGCCTGGCTTCATCCCATTGTTCTCTGTTTCGTTGCTGATCCATTATCCGGTCTTTTTTCCATCTTATGTAGATCTCTGAGTGCTTTCTGCAGCTCATCTTCAGTCTCACTGATTCTCTCTTCCGCTGCTGTCATTCTACTATTCAGAGCCCCGATTGTGTTTTTCATTTCGTCTACTGAGTTTTTAAGCGATGATATCTCTATTTGCATGGTTCTCATTTCTGCTCTCATTTCCTCCCATAGTTTATTGACAGTCCTTTCAACTGCTTCGTTTATATACTCCTGTATTTTATTCGACATCTGCTCAATTTTTTCGTTGAGCTCCTTAAACATCCTACCAATTTCTTCTCTGATTTCATTGTCAGAGAGATCATGCACATCTGTATTCTTTTTGAGTCTTCAGGGTCGATTCCTTCATCTGTTCTTCGAGCTGGGGATCTGTGTTGTTTCCCCATGGTGTTGTGGTGTTCAGGGATAGATTCCTCTGGTGTACTGTTTCTTTTTTTCTTGAGAGTATTACCTTCCCTTGGTGTTGAATTTCCTAGTTTTTCTATTAATAAGCGGCGGCGTTAGCGGGCCGCCCGCCCCGCCAGCCGCACACCCCAGGGAGATAGGTTACCTGAGGTGGAGTCAGGCCGGTGTGAGAGTTCAAAATGACCGTTTACTTCCGGTTCCGCTCTGACTTCTGGTGGTTGTAGTTCCACCTTCTGCCGAGACCTGGGGCTCTACCACGGCCCCAGGCACACGCCCAGCCAGCCGCACACCCCAGGGAGAGGTAGGTTACCTGAGGTGGAGTCAGGCCGGTGTGAGAGTTCAAAATGACCCTCATCACTTTTTTTCTAATCCTATATAAATTATTTCTTATTATTTCCCTGCCTTTGTTTTGTAAACTAGCTCCAGCAAAACAAAAAATATCTTTCATTTGATTTATCTATTCAATAAATTTTATGTGAAATAAATAATAGACAACTATGAAGTAGAAGCAAGCAGAAATTTGCAAAAGATAACTAAAAATACAAATTTATAAAAGGAATGTGTTAAATTTAACAAAATAATGCTGTTACATAAAAGTATGCATTAGCAACATAACATTTCTTCCATTTGTATTTTTTATTCTGAAACCAGTCTTCAAACCATGAATGATTCTAAACTCTAAAAGCACTCAATTGAAACATTGAAACAATTGATACTGTATAAATAGTCAATGGCACCAATTATACACTTAAGTGTAAAAGAACAACCACCATATCAGTCATTGTAAAAATAAAATGGAGCTACTGACAAGTTAAATATATGCTAGAATTAGAGATTATGGGTGATAGCTCTCTTAACAGTTCTTATAAAATTTTTTGTACAATGGTAAATTTTATTTTGTCATTATTCTTTTTGCTACTTAGGATTAACCAAATTTTATTTTTCCTTTACAATTGTTTTAGAGATATTAAAGGAGAAAGATTTCTAAAAGATATGTAAGGAAATATATTTACATTTTGACCTGAATTACATTTATAATTTTTAAAGGGGTTAGAATCAGTTCTTTGGAAATATAATAATATAAAGTAATTTACATTATTATGCATAATAATTCAATGAACAGTAAAAGTCACATACAAATTAAAGCTATAGTACTTGATTTAATATTCTAAGTCATCCATCATTAACTTTTTTAAAAAGAGAATAAATGCTTCTTTTACATCTTCTGGTATAATAAAATTGTTAAAGGGGAAATTATGTTTTTATGATGATTTGATATATTATTTGCTCTTAAAATTCCAGAAAGAATTCATTTTTAGGATAATGAAATTAAGAAGCTTTAAGATTATTTACATGAAAAAATGGATTTTGATATACTGAAATAATTAGACACATAATCTCTGTATGCAGCAGTTATGTGTTCCTAGGTGGAGAACTCACCATGATGAACGACCTAAAACCTGAGCTGCACAAGAGGAAGATAGTGACATGGAACGCCTTAAAGAGTATCAAAGAAATAGCTTCAAGGACAAAAAACTTCTGACTCTGGGCACATCTCTTTGACTCCACTGTTCTTCCTGCATTAGCATACGCCTCAAACACCTAGACCCTACAGAAGCAGGATAAGAACACTACTTGGGTTTCCCAAAGAGGAATCAAAAGAGCTATGCTTGGAATATCACTCAAGTGAAAGAAGGAACCCAGAGTTCTGACCTCTGTTGACAATCCAGAGTCAGGGACTCTGTCTCATTTGCCAAGGCATTGAAAATCAGATGGGCTGGACATGTAATGTGATTTGGAGATGACCACTGGACCAGAGCTGTTACCAACTGGTTCCCATAGAAAGTCAAAATATCACGACACTGCCCAACTACAAGATGGTCAGACTTCTTTGTCAGGACTCTGAACTAAAGGTTTGAGGCTCTTTGTATTCCTGAAGCAAGCAGATGCCATTGGGCTACACTGGCATGTGATAGGGTCAAATGGAAATGTTCCTGGTGCTGCTCGAGCAAATCAATGAATAACGGGATGTCAAGTGATCAAGTGATCAAGTGAATTAGACACATAATTAGAAATATAACACTTTATATTTCTAATTCAGATAAATTACAAAATAGTCCATGTTCTAAAGGAAATAAATATCACTGATCATACACTTACTTTATGTTCACTTGAAAATACAAATTGCAACAAAATTTTAGATCAATTCTATTGCTGATTTTGTTTCACATTATAGCATGTTATTGACCCTCATATGTAACTTTCTATGAAGCTTATTTTAAGACATTACTCCTTTTTTGAAGGCATTACTGTACCATAAAGGATTTGCATTATCCTGACATACTATCTGTGCCAGGTGTTACATGTCCACAACATCTGCCCTGAAATTCATTTAACAGCTTATATGAGGTGTTTCTACTATATTATACTGACACAGTAGAATATATTGAAACATAAAAAAATTTAGATCTTCTGTAAGTTTATACATAGAAAAGCATACATTATGCTTCATTTTTCCTTACAATATTTAACTTCACTGAGCAAATTATGATGTGCATACACAACTCTAGATACACATGTGTATGTTCATGTGTACTAGAAAGTATAATATATTAACAAATAATCTGATAGAGTGACTTGAAATCTAATTCCAAGAAGACACACCACTTTAAAACTATCAGACTCAGATGTTAACAAATAATTTTATTAAATTGGCTGTTTCACTATCAATGGCATTTACGTGTTGTTTTATAATTACTAAGTTGAAACCTATTAGGCAAGTTACATAGATGGTAATGTTTTATTCCATATGTGACAGTCATTGGAAAAACAAAAATGTGTCCTTCAAAATTATTTGAAAGGCTGGAGTCACACAATAGTGTTCTAGGGTTCCTAAGAGCCCTACTAAAAATGCCAATTCTTGATATTCAGGGCTATTGATTCAGAACAAGGAATCAACCATTTAATTCTATTCAGGCGTGCAGTACAGAAGATACCTGGGCTAAAATCAATGCTGGGTTCTTCCAGAGTAGCACACAGTTATGGTGAGGCCTAGATAGTGCCAGGAATTGAATACCAATAAGCGACATTATATAAAGCCTGGGGTGTGCCTTATCCATTGCAAAATCACCCTGCCCCTGTATTTCAAACTTAAAAAAAAATAAGTACACATGGTTTGTGTGAACTGAATCAGATGAACAAAAATTATTTACAAAGAGTATATGTGTATAATGTACTCTTTGTATACTCAGTCTTAGCACATCATATATAATATTTAGGGAACAATTGCTTTTATTTTTAATCTAAACTAATATTAGTAACACAAATTCCTTGTGCTTTATGTGTGTTTATTCATTTGATCCCCGCAATAGCTTTCCCTTAGGTGGACATTTATGCTTCTTTTAAAGATGGCAACACTAAAGTGGAGGCATTAATAAATCTTAATAAAAGCATAGGCAATAAAGTTGTGGAGACAACGTGCATAATCAATAAACTCTACAGTTGACTTGTTTTTAACAAGCCTACAAGAACACCTATTGATTTTAATATATAAGATAAAGTCATCTTAAATGTTCCAAAATACAAATTTTTATGTTTCCCTTTCTCTGTTTGCATTTACAAGTATTTAAAGCCTTTTTGATCAGGAGGTAGTACAGTTTCTTATCATATCTAGATTTTTCTAACAGAAAATAAATATGTAGAATAGCATTTTAAATGCAAAATAATCATTGGTAAATGCTCATTTGGAATGTTTGACTGAAACATTTGCCATGTTATCATAGGCTTTGCTGATCTTAGTGACTTACAGTGATGAGAGTTTAAACTGTTTAAACTGTTGGTTCCTTCTGTAATTCTCAATCTGTGCATTTGTTCTTCCATATGCCATTGCATTGTAAAAAACTTAACATTACTCTTTTTATCTCATTTTTCAAATAAGATTACAACTCTATGATCTCTTATGTATAATGTAATAGCATCAATTAACAACTATGTGGTTAATGCTACCTTCTAATAGAAATGAAAAAAATCTAAAACATAGTAAAACATTATAATTTTCCTCATTTATTTAATTATAAAATACAGAAACATTTTTTAACAAACTAATGCCTTTGAGCTGGAAAGATAGTACAGTGAGTTGGATGATTGCCATGTGTGTAACTGCCCTATTTTGATCACGGTCTTACATACGGTTTTCCAAGCAGATCATACCTAAGAGTGTTCCCTTAGAGTAGAGTCCAAAGTAAAACCTGACACTAGCTGTATCAAATTAAAAAATAATGAAAATTTAACATCATTACTTCAAAACAATAATTCCTAAATTGCAGATGTATAAAGCATTAAAATTCCATGTACTTTAAAAAATAAAATTAAATTTCATTTTTTGTTTATTTTTATTTTTTTAAATATTTTATTATATCACAGTGAGATATACAATTACAACATTGTTCATGTTTGGGGGTTTTGGTCACACAGTGTTTCCACCACTCCTCCTTCCGCCAGTGCCCATTTCCCACCACCAATGTCTCCAATTCCCTCCCCGCTCCCATAGCCTGCCTCTATGGCAGGTTCTTTGTCTCTTTTTTTCTCTTTCTCCCTCTCTCTCTCTCTCGCTTCCTTCTCTTACATATTGTGGATGGCAATACATACACTTAGAGGCCATAATGTGCATTTTTTTGCCTGTATTTAATGCTCAGTTCTAGGTTGGTATTAATCCTTTTTACAATTATTCACACATGTTCCCTTCTGTCTTACCTAACCTCTGATTCCCACATGTTTGTGGTAATTCCTATTTTTGATAAGACATCCTGATCCACATTTCGCCTGACATTGGAATTTGGTGTCATAAAATGCATATGTATTTATGTCATGCAAATAAATGTAGTCATTCTATATCTGTCTCTCTACTTCTGGCTAATTTCACTCAACATGATCCAATCCATGTTCATCCATTTATAGGCAATTTCATGACATCATTTTTCCTAACAGCTTCATAGTATTCCATTGTGTAAATGTACCAAAGTTTCTTTATCTAGTCATCAGTTTTCGGCATACTGGTTGTTTCCAGAATCTGGCTATTGTGAGTAGTGCGGAAATTGCAGATGGTGTTTTCTCTTTGTGTTTTTGGCTTCCCAGGGTATATCCCCAGGAGTGGTATGGCTGGGTCAAAAGGGAGCTCAATTTCTAGTCTTTTGAGGAATGTCCATATTATTTTCCAGAAAGGCTGTACCAGTTGACATTCCCACCAACAATGGATGAGAGTCCCCTTTTCCCCACATACATGCCAGCACTTGTCGTTCTTATCCTTTTGGATATGTGCCAGTCTCTGTGGTGTGAGGTGATATCACATTGTTGTTTTGATTTGCATCTCTCTGATGATTAGTGATGATGAGCATTTTTTTTCATATGCCTTTTGGCCATTATAATTTCTTCCTTGTCAAAGTTTCTGTTCATTCTCTTCTCCTCATATTTTAATGGGGTTGGCTGTTTTCTTCTTGTATAGTTCTACCAGTGCCTGATATATCCTGGATATTAACCCCTTATCAGATAGGTATTGAGTGAATTTTCTTTCCCATTCTGTGGACTGTCTTTGTATCTTTGTCACTGTTTCTTCTGAGGTGCAGAAGCTTTTTAGTTTCATGTAGTCCCATATGTTTATCTTTTCTTCTAGTTGCTTTGCTAGTGGCGTTTCACCTTTGAAGAGGTCCTTAGGTTCAATGTCATGGAGGGTTTTTTCTTATATTTTCTTCAATGCATTTTATGGATTCAGGTCTGATATTGAGACCTTTAATCCATTTTGATCTGATTTTTGTACATAGTGTTCAACACAGTTCCAAATTCATTTTTTTTTACATGTAGCTGTCCAGTTTTCCCAGCACCACTTGTTGAAGAGGCTTTCCTTACTTCATTTTGGTCTCTTTGCACCTTTACCAAAAATAACTAATCATGTGTTTGAGGGTCGGTGATAGGATACTCCACTCTATTCCATAGGTCCACAGGTCTGTTTTTATTCCAATACAATGCTGTTTTAATCACTACTGCCTTTTTTGCTCCAAGTGTGTCCCTTCACTTTCTGAATGGCCGTTTGTTCAGGAATCAAGAAAATCTCAAAATCTCTTTTTTTTTTGGATCTTTCTCTAAACTTAACATGATTTCTAAATTCATTGTGAAATTAGTGAATTCCAAGCGTTCTGGAAACCCTGGACAAATATCAAGCACATGTTTTTAATTATGAATACATGACACAGACAAAATAGTTACAATATTTCAGAAAAAAATCTGTGTGAGATCTTCAACCGATGTTTATTTCTCAGCCATTGTATCATTTTTCTTTAAAGATTTAGTAAACCTATTTATGCCTATTTGGGATCAGCAGTAGTGGTTTTTCCAAGTTTTCAAAAAGTCTCCCATCTTCTTGTTTAATCTTTATTTTGGGAGAGATAGGAGCACTTTTGGTGGTACTCAAGGTTTTCCTCTGACTCTCTGTGTTCAGGTGGTTCCTGGTGGTGTTAGGAACGTAAGCACTGCAATCCTTGTTCTGTCTCTCCAGTCCCCTTTATAATTTAAGTTTCTGCCAATTTCCTCCTAAGCACACAAGTTTTTGTAAATTGATTAGCAATACAATCAGTAAAAGCCAACCAACACATATTTTTACCTTATGTATTCATTTCCTGTCTAAACTCCTAAGCAAGGATGTGATTATATTTTTTTTATAAAAGATGTTCATAATTTTGCCTCTACCACATAAGTATCCTATTTTTAGCCTTCAAGAATATTTTCTCACCTACCAAACCAAGTGATTTATTCTTTTCAGATCTCATCATTTCTTTGTTACTATTTTTGTATTACTTTTTCTCTTAATTTATATGGCAGAATTTATCATATGGACCTAATTCAATTTTACAAGAGGTTGGGAATTTTAAGTAGGGGTGAATGGAAACTATCTGAGTACTTATAAAAACTATCACAGTAAATTATAATTTTTCCTTCTTATCCTCTTCATTTGTTCATCATAAATAAACAAATACTGAAAGGATTCGAATGTTTGATGACACCAGTTTTGTACGTAATGAAGAACAAAATTTCCTGAAGAAATTGCTTAAATTGTGGCTTTTACCGGAATTTGTGCAGAAGTAACTGCATAAGCTCAATCTTGGAAGATGAGCACTTTCTTTAGGAGATTGGTATTAGTAGTAGCGATTTGCAAAACTGACTCATCAAAATTCTGAGTTTCTTTTTATAAGTGTAGACAGTTATCTTTTATCATAGAGACATTAAACCAGACTTGCCAAATATATTGAACAGCATTTGCATCAAATATAGTACCTACATTTTATGAAATTCTTGTACTACAAAAATAAGTTTATGTCATTTGTTTCACAAATCATGATTTTCTTAGAGAACTTAGTATGTTAAAATAAATTTGACTACTGAACAGTAATCTGTGATTGCTATCATACAGTATAAACTCTAATTGTTTGGCTTAATATTGTGACTTTTTTAAAGGGCTTCAAATAATGTTTTAGTAACAGGAAACTTTAACTAGACTCATTACAGAAAAATCTCTCACCCATTGTGATAACTTAGATTAGTAATTCAAAATGGTTCATGGATAATTTGGGAAAATAATTTTAAATAAATGTTTTTGTAATGTTTTAATTTGACTGTATTAGCATTATATTACTAACATAACTTACATAACTTTCCTCAAAATTGAAAGTATCTGTTATGGAAGTTAGAATTCTGCTTCAGACAGGGTATCAGCATGAAACAGATGGTACAAATTAAAATACTTTAGGGACTATTTAATAAAAGAAGACTGTTTATAAAATGTTAAGAAAGTGTAGCAACTTTGAAAGGAACTGTGATTCTAGGAAATTTGTAACACCAAAGATAATATTAATTTAAGCATCAAAAAGAAAGAATAAGAAACCAATTGTCAAAGATAAGGATGAATAGCTTGTGTTGAAAAATAGCATGTTGTTGTGGGTTCAACAAAAGAACTATAACCTTGAAGGGAAAAAGTCCAAAAGTATAAATGTCCTCACTTCACCCTCCTCCTCTGATTTGGTCATCAATCAAATAGATCATGATTTAAATTAATTGTGGACAGAGAATAGAAATCAAATGATGATAGTGTTTCAGGACCTAGAGCTGGAGTGAGTTGAGTGAGGAACAAATCAGGAAAGGACAATGGAAAGAGGCAGCACATTTTGAGATGAAAAGAGAGAGAAAATTTTGGTTGCCCATAAAAAAAGTAACAAAAATAAAATAAATAGAAAGTAAACGTCTATTTTTAAATAATTTTGCCAAAAATTATGAACAATTCAAATATTGTTTTTAGTGGCAGGTATGCCAGAAAATATTCTGAATAATTTAATGTTAATAAAAAAACTGCATTGTTTTGGGTTTGATTTTGTTAGATACACATTTCATTATAATGGCAATACTTTGTATATTTTACTTGATAATATTGTTCTAATTCAATATAACATGTTGAGTTTGTAGAAAACAGCATTTTAGAGGAACATATTGACTATTATATTAAAACAATTTAAATTAGCTAGTTTTCCTGTATTCATCTTTAAAAATGAATTCCTAAGGGGCTGACAAAAAATTCTATGCAGCAAGATTGATATTGAAACATCATTTGTCATTGGTATAAGTTGTCTTCCGGTTGTTCATTGATTTGCTCCAGCGGAAATCAGCAACATCTCCATACTTCCTGTCCCCGTAGCTTGCCAGCCTCTGCTGTGCAGGTGGTATACTCTCAGTAATAGGCTCTCATCTCGTGCATTTACTGAAGAACGGGGATAGATTGGCTTTTCTCTTGGCTGGAATCCTGATGAGTTGTGGAGTCCGGATATTGAAAATGACTGCCCTCATAGTGTGGGGGTTCCTCTGGCTTCTTGCATGGCTCTATTGGGATGGCGGGCCAGGGCTAGAACGTGCCTTCCTTCCTGGGCACCTCATGATCAGTTGAGCACAGAGAGAGCTGTTAGCAGCTCTGTCCCGTGTGTCTGAGTCATGATGCTTAAACATATATATGTATATTTATTCTTGTGATATATACACATATATATGCATGCACACAAATTTTATCTATGTGTGTATATATAATATACACATAATATAATATACATTATATGTGAATATATAATACTCTTCACTGCCAGGTATTCTTCTACAATGAAGTATTTTTTTGTCAGCTAGTGGCCACATGGTTCATGAATAAATGCTTGAGTTTTGAGGTTAATACTAGAGTATCCTACCTGCACGGCAGAGCCTGGCAAGCTACCCGTGTGCTATTTGACATGCCAAATACCAGTAACAATTATAGACCTCATTTCCATTACCTGATAGAATGGTTTGAGGCTCTTTATGGTTCTGGATCAGTATGATGCCCTGGGCTATCTCTTATGTGACAGGATGTATTTAGATGTTACTGGTGCCCTCTGGAGCAAATGGATGACATACGGGAAGACAGGGATACAGTGAATAATAATTGAGTCTAAAATCCTTAGCTATTTCTTTTATATGGGTAAACAAACATAACTGTTAGATTTATAATGGTCTGCCAAAAGAGTTACATAAACTATAAAGCCTATAATTTATGTGCAGGTACATTTTTAGTTTGTGTTGTTAACTTTAGGAAAAAGTCCAAACTTCATTTTAATTTACCTCTATAAATGGTAAAAAAAAAACTCCATTACTCCCTTTTTCTTTCATTTCATTTTTTGCTTTCTCTTATGGTACATAATTGAATAATTTAGATGCTCTAAGATATTTTATAAACGACATTATAATTTGCTCTCTTCTTCAGACATGGAAAATAACACATAATAGGTAAAGCAAAACTTGTTTATTTTTAAAAGGAATGGCATTTTGATGTTAAGATCATATTAACTCATAATAATGAATTTGATTTCCACAAATTGATGAGGAAATTGCTGATTATATGAGGTTTCCATATTTAGGAAAATGAATATTAATATTGTTAAATGATGAATTGCTAATATGGGACATTGAGCTTGCAATCAACTATAAAATATCCCTCCTATAAAAGACAAGTATTTATGGTGATAATTTTAGAACTCAATTCCACTTCTAATGATATGTATAACAAAGTAATAGCTAATTCAAAAGCTTTTCTATAGGAAAAAATAGTGATTTTTATGTAAAACCTCTTACTTCACTATTTTGGTAAAATAATTTCACTTTATGATCAGTGTCAGCAATTTATTTTAAAATAAAGACAACTAAGCAAAAAGCTTGTTGAAAATGTTATTAATAAATTAATATCAATAAGTTCATTCTTCCCCAGCAGTTAAGACCAGCGCAAAGCCAGGGAGCCCAGGCCACATGTCACGTCGTCCCCTGTGCCGCTCCTGCATCCTCTGTGTCCCCTGAAGGGAGCCCGGCGAGGTTCTCATCCACTCTGGCCAATCTGGGGCACCTGGGCCACTGCAGGCCTTTCTCAGAACACCCAGGAGATGGTCTTGTACAGCGCCCATCTTGTTCAAACTCCCTGAATTTGGTGAGTCGGTCCCGCCAGGCCCTCGGCATCTCCCCTCACAGCGTGGCCGGGCACTCGCCTCACAGCCTGCGGATGCCATTGGGCTACACTGGCACATGATAAGGACAAATGGAAATTTTACTGGCGCCGCTTGAGACAATCGATGAATAACGGATGTCAAGTGATCAAGTTCATTCTTAATTCATAACACTTTTTATCAAATTAAATTAACTATTCATTTGAGATTTATTGTTGTGTTTTTTTCTTTAATTTCAAAAGTTTTATTGTTTCTATCAAATTACTTATAAATGTGTTAGTCATATCTACCAGACTGGAGTAATTCCTATTAACATACATTAAGGTAAAATCACAAAATATGTTTATGGGTAAAATATGTTGCATACCAATACAATATACATTTAATGCAATAAAAAATTTAAACGAGCATAGCAGACTATAGACATTTAAATATTTTATGCTCTAAAAATACAAAAAAAATAAGCAGAAGAGATAATTTGTATCCCTGTTATCCCTTATCTTCCCATTGATCATTGATTTGCTAGAGCTGGCGCCAGTAACGTCTCCATTTATTGGGAATGAGGTCCATTATTGTTACTGTTTTTGGCATATTGAATACACCACAGGTAGTTTGCCAGGCTCTGGGTTCATCCCAGGGGACCCAGGCTTTTTCTATGTCAGACCATCAAATATCCAGTGCCCATAGGGCAGAGCCCTGGGTGAAGACAAGCCTGTCTCCTGTCTGCCACCTGTCAATGCAACCAAGCACTGCAGCACACCTACAAACCTCAAGGGGCATAACAGAGATAACATTTATGAAAAATGCATTAAATTGCTTGACATTCATGTGAAATATTTCTACCGCAACTCGAACTCAGCCCTGTCTTCACTCTTAACATGTGATCTAGCCAAGGTTTTTCTATAAAACATGAGAATTAGAGCTTGACCCCAAATTTCATGCAGCTGGGTCTTTATCAAGTCCCAATTATGCATGGTTTTCTTTTAAATACAGGTGCTGCCTTTGAGGCATAAATAACTCAATTGGTATGCAGAAATAACTTATGCTTTCAGGTTAGTTAAAATCTAGGGATGATTAACTTTAATATAGTTTGAGGTCAGTCCACTAAGTACTTACCCCTTCTTTTCTCAAAGTGCTTTGTTGAGATGCATTCATTTTACTGAAACTCAAAATATTGTTATTATATTGAACAACGCATTTGAAGTCCAAGTTATTATTAATACACTTTTTCTGATCCTCCATATTTCTTATTTCCTTGTCTGATATTTCTGTTTTTTTTCTGATTTCGCTTAATTTTCACTTAATCTGAAAATATACAAATAGTTATACTAATATTGACATTCCTATACATGTATACATAAAGTTCTCTTTTACATTGTCTTTTCTACATTGAACTTAATGTGATATAAATCTTACTTTTTCAGACATATATTTAATGTAATTAATATTTATGAGTTTATTTCTACTTCAAAGATATTAATATTATATACATTTAACTCTTTTGTCAATAATAAAAGAACAAGACCCTTTTTCAACTACAAGTTTTTACATGCATAGCATTTCTTACATGGTGCCTTCCATCCATGAGCTTTTATTTACTAAAATTTTATTTATTTAATTTTATTTATTTATTTAATTTTATTTATCAAAATTAAAATTATTTTATTAATCCATGAGCATTTCTTTGGAACAGTCATACTGACTTCACTGTTTGTTTCAGATCTGGAAAGCAAAAGATTGCTCTCAGTCATATTCTTTTCCTCAAGTAGGATTGGTTGGGTGGGCAAGGAAACCTTAGTTCCTGATTCCTGTATGATGAGTTCATATCAAAGGAATTTTAGGCAAACAGAAACAAAAAGCACATGTGACTAAAACTAGTTTTTGATTCTGCAGTATAAGGTCAGAGTGGGAACAATTGAAAGAGAGCATAATATATTCTTTTATTTTTTTTTTAATTTTTTGGTTATCTATTCTTTCACTGACAATGGGGAAAGGTTAAAACATATATGCTGTTAAATGCTCCAAATTCAAGGTTTACATGACACAGGACCGTGGAGCCAGGGAAAACCATTTTGTATTATGAGATGTCCTTTTTCATTTTTGCTTTTTGGGTCACACCCAGTGATACTCAGGGGTTACTCCTGGCTCTTTGCTCAGGAATTATTGGTGACAGTGCATGGGGGACCATATGCGAGACCAGGAATTGAACCTGGGTTGGCCACTTGCAAGGCAAATGCCTTCCCCACTGCACTATTGCTCCAGTCCCTGATATATCCTATTTTTAAAAGATCATTTAAATTTTCTCTCTGAAAGTCAAGAAAAATTCAGTAAATAATCATTATTTCAACGCAATATGCATAATGTTGACAAATTCTTCTTAGTTACATTCTACTCTCCTTTGATTCCATTTTACTCTCAAAAGCAGAACACATTTTCTTTCTGCCTTTAAATTCCATTTCTACAGGATATTTATGTTAAAAAGAATAAAGTCCATGACTTTACAAAAAATGAAATTAGAGCCATTTTAGCCAAAATTAATGAATAAAGAACATTGTGACAATAAAGTATAATTTTTTTTTTGCTTTTTTGGGTCACACCCAGCGATGCTCAGGGGTTACTCCTGGCTCTGCACTCAGGAATCACTCCTGGCACTGCATGGGGGACCATATGGGATGCCAGGGATCAAACCCAGGTCAGTTTCATGCAAGGCAAACACCCTACCTGCTGGATTATTGCTCTGGCCCCTATTGTATACATTTAAGACGACTGCTAGAGTAAATACTGTTTTTGTAATTATGTAATCATTACATCCTGTTGCAGAGTTTTAGAATAATATGGAGTACAATATACATAGGATATCATCCTTTATAATATCATGAGCTTTCATATTCTGCTATTATTAGAGATAGTCATATATGAATGCCTTAAATAAAACATATATTGAAACCAGCCTGGATTTAACCATAACTTGGCTGTTAAACTCATTAAATCATTTTGTTTAATAAAATAACCTCAGACAAGCTGATAGTGGAATAAGTGCACCTCTTAGAATAAGTGCTGTGAAGTTAAATTTAGTTCAAATAATGTTCACAAATGTGTCTGAAATAGAATAGGTGCCCAAAAAATCATTATCATTATGTTACATCTCAAGAACTAGAAATATATATATATATATACATATATATATATATATATATATATATATATATAATCCAAAAATACATTTTAACAGGAAGGCATACTTAAAATGTATTAGCTTGTACAATACATGACTAAATTATTAAGACTGAGATGTTAAAGTCTTTGCAATTTAAACTATTTGCTTTAAGGTTTAAGTTATTGACTGCAAGTAACAAAAACTCTACTATAAATATAAAATTAGAATTATGAAATAAGGCAGTAAATTATTCTATATAGCCATAAGATGTGGAACTGGGTGGTTTCTAATTCCAATAGTGTGGAATATAGCTTCAGGCAGAAAGGAGAATCTGCTTGTCCCCATTCAAAGAAGGCTGCAGATACCTCAGTGCATACTCGAAACCTGCATGATTTCCTTTTCTAGTTTGTCAGTTGCTTGTCTTTCTGTTAATATGTTTCCCTTAATCCTATAGATGTCCACCAGAGAAGTTAAAAGCAACATGCTAGGTAAGACCAAATTCACAGCTAGAAAAATTAAAACCTTTCAGTGCTCACTTTTGTAGTATAACTGTTTAGTTTTCATGAGGTTCCTTATTATTTAACTTATTATGTATTATTTGGCTGAACAAAGCTTGCCAGAAGGAAGGGATGGAGAACCGCCTATGCTGGCCCAGATGCCTGCAGCTCTGCCGCATTCTACAATGACTGTAATGAACCGAGTGTTCAGCAGATGCAAAGGGGATGGAGAAAAGGAGATAAGCAAAAACTTTGTCACTGCAATAAAATATATGTATTGTTATGTAGAGCTGATTTTCTCTACCTACAATGGAAGTTCTACATGAAGACCCTTTCTTTCCTATAAGCTACCACATTATTTGCTTTTAAGTAGAGGAATGGGTTGTTTTATATTACAGTGACAAAATGAGCATTCGTGCATAAAAGACTGTGATCAAAACAAACTTCTATGTGTATGCTGGTTATGATTCTAAGCAACGATAGTATGACCTCAAAACATATTTAAACACCAATCTGCTTCTGAGTTTAGTTCTCTTAAACACATAGTCTCTGGCTTCTCTTATTGCAATGATGAGAGGTTTCAAACTTTACTTGGACACTATAGCTATGCTACTCACACACAATGGGGCTGTGTGCTGGAGATAATACAAAGTGCTGTTAACTTGGGACCCAAACACAGAGGTACTAAAACTGTGCTTGGGATGTTAGACTATGTGATGAATTAAATACCCACTGAGCCCATAGGCAGGAGACCTGCATGGGTTACACTTCTGAAACTGAGCTATCATTAGGTTCCTCAAACATTTATTATGGGGCTGTGTCATAAAAGAATTAATGAATGAGTAGATTAAAAATTCCTCATATTGCTAATTCTTTTAGGCATTTATATATATGCAGAATATATATGAATATATTCTTGGAGGTTTATATATAAAATGATTTCATATATAAATATATGAAATGATTTATATGTTTCATATATAAATATATAAAATGATTTCATATAAAATATATAAATATATGGTTTTTTTCACCACAATATGTCCAAGGCCTTAACCATTTCACTTTGTTCACATGACTTTTCATCCTACTCCCAGTGAGCTTCCATTTTTGTCCTTTCTAGATTTTGCATTTCTCTGGTGGGATCAGAACAGAAACATACTATGTCTGAAATTCTAATTTCAAAAGCGTAGACCAATTGCAAAGTTAAATATCCTATAGATATCAATGCTAACTTGATTCTTGTTTAAAGGAATAAATGTATGGGAAGAAAGAGAAATGCTTGAGCAAGAGTTACAGAAATGTACATAAGTAGTTATATGATTTAAATATAATTATATTTTAAATCTTCACGATTATTTTTTCTTCTTTTGCAGTTTACTTTGCATTCATATGTGATAGGTATGTTTTACTTAAGCAAAGAGGTATCTAATTATGTGATGTTGGTCATTGGAAGACTAGATTGAAATGTTTTCTTTAACTTAATCAAAACATGTTACACTCAATAATTATTTATTCCCACATTTGTGTGCTTATGTTTGACAAAATTTTTCCTTGCTAATTTTAGAAATTAATGATTATAAAGTGAAAAGGAAGAAATATTGCAGTGGTAATATATAGAATTAATTTTTAGCTGTCATTGGTTTAATGCTTGTGCACAAAGAGTAGAGATTTTCAATCTGGTAAATTAGTTTAAGCATTTATTTAGCACAGTATGTATGAAATATTGTATTAAATAATAAAGGTAACAAGAATTCAAATAGTATTCCTCTTCTGGAAATGATGTTTAATAATGATTAATCTAATTACATTTTTCTAATAATATGCATATTACACTGAGAATGGAGATGAATGTTTAAATTTCAGACTCAATTCTCTAAATTTTAGTAAGTAGATTATTTTGTATAGGGATGCTGTTACAAATCTTTGCTTGCTTACTAATCATGAGATTTGCACATCCTCTATTTCATACTTCTTTGAGTTTATTGATTTCATCATTGACTTTTCTATTTTTAGCCTGTCTGTTCTTGCGGACTACTTTCTACCATTAGAAAAATATACAGTTTATGTTTTACTCATTTTTTCAATACGCACTTGAAATAAAGGTTTGAAATATTTATTAAAATGAACTTTATTAAAATAAACTTTTAAATTTAATAAAATTTAAACTTTATTAAAATAAACATTGAAATTTTTAATTATATAAACATATTTTCTCAAACTAACATGGACAAAGATATTTACAGTAACTAGTTAAAATTAATATAAATATATTTAAAGTAGTTCATTACTGATAGAATTTCTATTTGAGTGTATTTACGTAGAAAAAAGATATAAAATTTAGTGATAGTCCCCAGTACTCTTTATATAAACATATTCATGTTCTCTTTTATTGATATTTTCTATGAAGCAAAACTAAGAAATCATAGTGTTATTTCATAATTTACTTTATTACTCAGAGTTATATATGCTACAAAAAGAAGTAATCATGTAATTCATATTTTAATTACTATTCTTAGATAAATTCTTTAACTAATGAAGATTTCTTTAATGAGTAATATTCTTCTAATTTAAGAATATTAAATCTATCAATGGGAAAAAGTCAGCATATACTATCAAATACTCCAATACTACTGCCGGTAAAGGGGAAACAAAAAATATAGTAAGATTTTAGGGGCCCAATTGTAGGTATACTTTTTAAGAGCCATTGTAAATTCAGCACGTTGTCAGAGAAGATAGCTGAGATGATAGAATTGTACTGGCAGATTTTGTACCAACAGCAGCTTTCATTGTCTAGTGCATCCCAATAAAAATCTCATCTTCCTGTGTCATCTGGAGGGATGAAAATGTGAATTAGATTAAACAAAGCTTAATAGTTTCTCTGGATAAGGAAGACAATTGAAGAGCTTGTTGAACTGACTACCTGAGTTCAAAACAAACCCTATATATTAATAATGAGTAGGTACACCGATTTAAAGAATCAGTAGGTTAATCTCAGTCAAGGTCAATACAGACTATGAGATTTCTTTCTTCCATTCTTGTGTTACCTCTCCCTCCCTCCCTCTCTCTCCTCCCTCTCTCTCCCTCCCTCCCCTCCCTCCCTCCCTCTCTCTCCTTCCTTCCTTCCTTCCTTCCTTCCTTCCTTCCTTCCTTCCTTCCTTCCTTCCTTCCTTCCTTCCTTCCTTCCTTCCTTCCTTCCTTCCTTCCTTCCTTCCTTCCTTCCTTCCTCCTTCCTTTCAACCTTCCTTCCTTCCACTCTCCCTCCCTCCCTCCCTCCCCTTCCTCCTCTGTCCCTCCCTTCCTCCTTCCACTTTCTTTCTTTCTTGTCACATCTAGCTGTACTCAGGACTAACCCCTGGCTAGGCCCTCACTACTCATAGAGGTCAAGGGATCACAGGTGGTACAGGAGATTGTACCTGGTCTGTCAAGTGCAATTCAAGTGCCTTATCAACTGTACTATTTGTCTCTGTACCTCAAGATAAATTTCCTTATTTCCTGTTGAAGGAAAAATAAAATTAAATAAAAAATAAAATAAAAAACCCAAAACTCAAGAGATCAATACAAAAGTGAGAGAAAGAGAAAAGGAAATATTTCATTGCAAATTTTTCTATATAACTAAAAATGTATGTCAAAAATAACTTATTTCTAAATTGAATGATAAAAGGGTGACAGGACTTTAAAAGGCAGAAACCAATAAGGAAAATAAATTACCTGCAGTCAATAAAAATATAATTTTATGCTGCATATTCAGTGAAATAAGAAAGGAGGAAATTCTTATATACCTGATTCAAGATTTGTAAAATTGTGTTTGTGTCAAATTTATAATGTGCCATTTAAATCTTTACAGGTGATTTTATATTTCAGTCAAAACTCCACAAACCCCCTCATACGTTTAAGAATATGCTAGAATTACCTCAATTAGTAAAATACATATCGCTGGTACCTCTGGGTACATATCAGAATTTACAATTTTAGCATTTTTGAGGTAATGTTTATAATTTGAGTTTATAAGCTACTTTTAGCAGCAATTGCTTTATTGCATATAATAATATGCATCATTTTTGCCCTAATCAAATCTCTAGTATTATGTCATGTCCGCAATTTAAAAATCTCTGGTTAATAATCAAGCACAAGAGAAACTGATTTGATTCTAAAATATTTCAATGCCACTTACATCTTCTCAATTTCACTGTTGGTTGACAGTTCAATTGCACCACATTATAATGGTTAAAGCCAAGAAAACATTGCTTTCTTTAGGTGATTGTAATTTTGGCAATGTTATGTAGCTATTGCAGTTTATATTTTTGATGTATGACCTTGAATTAAAATAAAATAAAAATACTGTTATTAATGAAAAATACAATCTGATTACCTATTGTTGTAATCACATACTTTCTAATAGCTCTAGTTAGTTTTCATTTATTTATTTTTCTTTTGGGACACTTTAGAGATTTTCAGGGCTTATTGCTGGCTCTATGTCAGCGTTCACTCCCGGTAGCACTTGGGAGACCTTATAGGTGCTTGGAATTGAACACAAAGCAGCTGTATGCAAAGCAAGAATTCTACCCTCTTAATTACCTATTGTTCTGAACCATGACACATCATTTTCTAAATTAGTTAAAAATCCTCCTTTTCTATGCTTCCTTTCGACTTGGATACTTATTTTTTATTGTTCTCATACATTTACAGCATTGAGGTAAGAGCAATAAGACAGTATTTTTTTTAAATGAATTGCATTATCTTAAGCATAGGACACAAATTACCATCAAATGTTTTAAAACAGTTTGCATAAAATGCCAATTATTGTCAAAAATTAATGCATTGAATTATAAAGAAAGTCTCATTGTAGGTAAAATGAAGAAATAATTTTCAATAATCTCTTTCACTTTAAATGATTTTCTTTGTTCATCTAAGAAACAGTTCATCTAATTTAGTTCATCTTAAATTATTTGAGTTATTTTTTAGGAAAATTAATCATTGCTTACCCTGTGTGCATAAAATTAAAACAGAAGAAAACAAAAAAACTTCATTTAATTGCCTAAGAAATGCACTACTTCATAATCAAAGTCAGATACTCTTGGGTATGAATTGCACAGTATTAATTCATGCTTAGGTGCATTGATGTCTTAGAGCCTTCAGCCTCATGCTTAGCAGCACACTAGGTGTGAAATATTATAACACAATTCACAGCCTGTCATGTCTTATGGCTTAATTAGCAATGTTTATGATCTTGTTATTCATACTCTATCAGTAACAGATGACTAAAAACGAGACAAGGGACCATTATATGCAGAATAGCGTCATCATCATCACATAAACTGAAAGCTCAAACTGTGGCTTAATTCACTCTGCAGTGGTAACTGAAGAAATAATGAAAGTAAGATAATTGGAAGACGGCACAAATATTGTGCCAAGGAAACGAAATGTGAAGCAACTTTAGTATATATTACTTTATGCATTATCAGACATATGAGGTTTTGGAAATATTTGTTGTAAGGACAGGGTTATGACTAAAGTGGTTGAACACATATGTAGCATGTGCACATCTCAAATTTGACACTCAGTGAGGTTCACATGGCACCTATAGAGTTTTTCCTGAAGGAGCCCAACTGCCTCACCACTGGAGGAGAGTCAACGGAATCACACAGTTGAGTAATGTTTCACTTAGAAAAAAAAACCTTTAAGAAATATTTTATTAATTCTTTGATGATAAGAGTTTTTAACAGTATCATAGAGTTTTATAGATACAATTGTCGGAATAATGAAATGCTTTAATAATAATTACAGGGTGTTTACTGAGTTCAAACAAATATAAATATTGGTTATAATAGTTTTAATTTTAGCCCCATCAATATTTGAATATGTATTGTCTGTATATGTTTATGACCTACTTACGGATTATCAAACATTTTGCTCTAGTTATAATAAAGCCCTTTTTCCACCAAAATTCATAGGCAGTACTATATGCACAGGTATGAACACCAGGAGTCAGTTGCTCTTACATCACCATGCTATCTGATCTCCACATTGTATTTATTTAATTTTTCAGAATCACATAAGATTTTTATTATGTACTTGTATTATGTACACCTAAACATTAGCATCTATGCTAAATTAAAATTCAGAGAGATTTAATTTATTTTAATCATATGTAGTTTGTAATTTTCCGTACTGTGATTAATATTCAGGAGTATTTGGCATAAAATTGGTGTTTATTTCACTCAAAACTAGTATTACAAGCATAGTCCTGATATAAGAAAAGCATGCATAAAATGTATTTCAAATATAAGACATAATCCCCTTGAATTACTTTTTTTACCTTTTATTTGATGGGGAATGCGTATCAAATGTAAAAATCAAGACTTCACAAACATAAATTTAAGATTTTTTTTTCTCAACTGTTTAGCTAAAAATTTAGGTTTATGTTATAGATCAGAGCTCGTTTTCCAAATAAAAAAAAAATCTCAGAGAAAAACAATGAAAAATCCCAAACATTTTCTTCAAAGCACAATATCTCCTGCATGAGCTCCCAAAATTAAAATAATTTTCTTTTGGCTTTTTGGGGTCACACCTACCGATGCTCAGGGATTCCCCCTCATGGTCAGGAATTATTACTTACAATACTTGGGAGACCATGTGGAATGCCAGGAATTAAGTTAGGCAACCACATGAAAGGGAAATGCCCTATTCTCTATACTATGATTTCAGCCAAAATAAATGTGTTTTTTTTTGGGGGTCACACCTGGCAATGCTCAGGATTTACTCTTGGTGGTGCTAGGGGACCATATGTGATGCCGAGGATCAAACCCTGGTCAACCAAGTGCAAGGCAAATGCCCTACCCACTGTACTATTGCTCTGACCCTCAAATAATGTGTTTTATATAAGTATTTTTAAAAATATTTTACTGAGTGTTTATTTGTTATGAAAAACTGGGTTACGAACTTTAAATAAATCAGATAGTGTAGCTTAAAATGTTATTTGAATTTTATAAATAAATATCTGAAATTTTGAGAGATAAGATAATTTGTAAAGATAGCACATTCAATAATTTGTAATTGTTTTCCTAATCGCTTCAATACAATTCTCTTATTGAAAATTCCTTGGGTCCTAGAAGCTAGCTATTAGAGTAAGTTATGGTTAAAACATTTAGCAAAGAGTCTGTCAAGCTCATTTAAAAGTGTGAATGCTGAACAAAAATGAAAATATAAAAAAAGAAAAAATAAATAAATGGTTGAATATTACACTGTGTTAGGGTCTGTGGTGAAGTTTTGCCTTGGCTATTGTTTACCGCATATTTTCACTATATCCTCATTGTGAGCCATTCTCATTTACAGAAACAGTCATGACAAAGAAATGTTTCTTATTTTTAAGTCAATCTCTCCATTTAATCCATTGTCTTGATACTCTATTTTTCGTAGATCAGAAGTGCCAAAAATTATTCACTGTGTCAATTATGATTTACAACAACTGATACATAAAGAAGTTGTATATATAGTGGAATATGATCAGCAATAATTAAAGATTAAACCTTGCATTTTACTATAGTCTAGATGGAACTAGACAGTGTCATGTAATAAAAACATACTTTCTGACCAATAGAATACAATAGGTAACTTGGAAGTAAATCTTCAAATATATGATCAATTAATTAATGGCAAAGGAGCGCACTAATTAAAAGGAATACTAACATTTCCAATAATGCGATTGGAAAAACTGGGTGGTATATGCAATTATAGAAAATTGAGCTCCATGTCATACCTCACAAAAAGTTAACTCAGAATAAATTAAGTGTCTCAGTATTATGTGAGAGTCCATAAAACATATCAAGGAGAATATAGGAAGAACGCTCCATGACACTGACCACAGGAGGATCTGCAGTTATGTGAATCCATGAGCAAATAAAAAACAAAACAAATGAAAACAAAGCAAATCAAAGCAAAGCAATTTGATTTGTATTCCAAATCAAACTGAAATACATCAAACAAAAATTTCTGTATGTTGAAAAAACTGTCTAAAATAAATTTACCCTACTGAGCAGAATATTTGCAAACTATACATTTGACAAAGGCTAATATTCAAGATTCATAAGACACAAAACTCAACAACATTACAAAACCATTTTTAAAAAAATGAGGAGATAAGCTTAAAAGATACTTAATCAAAAATGACAGGTAAGAGGCCATTAGGCATTGAAAAATACTCATAATCACTTACTTTCATGGAAATACAAATCAAAATTGCAATTTTAATCACCTCAGATAGTGAAAATGGCATATATTCAAGTGATCACAGCAAGGTAGAAACAAAGGTCTAAAGGCAACATATTGTGAGCACTGATCCACAAAATTGAGTTGGGGTGCATTTGGGAGAGAGAATACTGGGGTACTTGGTATAAAGAGGGCGCATACTGGTTATGGTTGTCATGTCATGTTCAAATGATGTGCATTAGTCATATTGTAAACCACAGAATCTCAAAAAATCGGAAAAAAGACATCAGAGGCAATAGTGTTGGCAGATAACCATCAACGAAGGATCTCATTCACTTTGATGTGATTGTCATCTGGTTCAGCTTCTATAGAAAAGAACTTGGGAAGTTCTCAAGAAATTAAACACACACACACGCACACACAAACACACACGCATCATGCATTCATGCTCTACCTTAGTAATTCACTCTTTGTAACCTATCCCAAGTATAAAAAAACATTAATTCTGAAAGATATGCTCAATATGTTCATTGCAGTCTATTTAAAATAGTTAAGATCTGGAAATTATGTAAATGTTCAAAGACAGATAATTGAATAAAGAACTGTGGTGCATATACACAATAGCTATCATTTGGTTAAAAGAAGCTATGAAATCTTGCCTTCACAACTTAAACAGAATTAATGAGATCATGTAAAGTAAAATTAGTTTAGGAGTATAATGTTAAGCTATTTAATTCATGTTATATACAATGAAACAACGTAATTGAATAGTGTCCTATAAAATAAATATTTGCACAATAGAACCAGTCAGTGGAAGGAGGGAGGTGCTAAATAAAGGTCAAATAAATCGACAGTGCACAGGACTAGAGTCTATGGCACTTTGTTGATGGTAAATATGTAGTAAATAGAACTATAAATGTTAGTATTATTGTTAACATGTTTCTGTACAATAAAAAGTTAAAAAGAATATAGGTAGTAGGCTAAAATGAATTTATGCAATCATCCTTCAAATACATTAAATATTAATTTTCAAGTTTTATATGAAAGTGATTCATAACAAATATAAAATGATTATTTTATAAGAAGACATATTTTATACTTTAAATTGTTTTCAACGGTATTATCATTATAATAACATTTCCAACTTTATATTTAGAGATCAATTGAAACAAGAGACACTGGGATTTTTCGCAGTATGAAGAGAATTAATTATGCATCTCCAATTAGGGCCAATTAGAGTTTTACTTCCACTCCCTTGCTCACCATGCAAAAAGTCTACTCAAAGTGTATAATAATTGGAGTAAGTTCATTAATGTTAAGATCAGCCTCCTTGTCTGTTATCAGTTCCTATGGTGTTCTTTGAACTACAAAGTTGCAATCTAAAGTGTCTATTGGTAATATATAATGTCCGATATCATTTTTAGGAATTTAATTATAAAACTATTTTTAAGCACATCAAGAGCTAGTAACTTTAAAACTTTGAAAAAAAATAAGAAAAAAGCCAAAACAAAAGCAATTTATGAAAAATATCAAATATCATAAAGGTTTCATTTGCAGTGATTAGTATGCTGCACTAAAGTGAGACTAAAAAAGCTCCCTGTAGTTGTTGGGAAGATTAAAATTTTCATTTTTATTGTCAAATGTCATGATTGTCTTTGCGCAGATAGGAAATATTACTCAAATTTCAATGGTCTAACCTCTTGTAAAATATAATATATGCATATATTTCACGATCACGATCACCATCTTCACGTTAATCATCTATTTGCTAGAGCGGGCACCAGTAATATCTCCATATGTCCTGTCTAATGCCAGTAGAGCCAGGGGCATCGGCTTGCTACAGGAACATAAAGAGCCTCAAACCATTATATTAGGTCATGGGAATGACCTAATATAATTGTTACTGGCATTTGGCATGTCAAATACAATACGAGCAGCTTGCCAGGCTTGCCGTACGGGAGGCATATTCTTTAAACACCTCCAAATAAAGCATTTATTGATGAACCACGCGGCTGCAAGCCGCGCGAGCCGGGCTGTGATGGGCTGGTCGGTTGGGTGGAGTTCTGAAGAGAGGGAAGTCCGGATGTGGAAAATGGCGGCACCCATGGAGTGGGTGGGGGTCGTCTGGCTTGTTGTGAGGTTCTGCCGGGGTGGTGGGCCAAGGCTAGAACCCACCATGCCTCCCGACTGCCTCATGAACGGCTGGGCACAGGGAGAGCAAGGAACCGCTCTGCCCCATGTCTAAGAGTCTCTGGACCAGCATACCTGGGCCGGATTGAGGAAGAAATGGCTGCAGGGTGGGTGTCGATGATCCGAGCTGTGATGGGCTGGTCGGTTGGGTGGAGTTCTGGGCGGATTGAGGAAGAAACTGCTGCAGGGTGGGTGTCGATGATCTGGGCTGTGATGGGCTGGTCGGTTGGGTGGAGTTCTGAAGAGAGGGAAGTCCGGATGTGGAAAATGGCGGCACCCATGGAGTGGGTGGGGGGGTGGTCTGGCTTGTTGTGAGGTTCTGCCGGGGTGGTGGGCCAAGGCTAGAACCCACCATGCCTCCCGACTGCCTCATGAACTGCTGGGCACAGGCCGTTTAAACTATTTAAATAGTTTAAACAATAAATAAATATTATTTTTATAATGGAGTAAAAGCAAGCCTATGAAATTTGATTATTTGATCCAAGAATTTTGGTAATTAGTTATAAAACAAAGGTTCAATATCACGTGTTTTTATACAAATGATCTCTGATCTATGAACTACTCAATAAACATCTGTTAAATGCATACATGTGTTATTTTTATAGTATTATTTATTCTTAAGCAATTAGGACAAATTTGAATAAAGTATATTAAGGAAGAGGAATTTTCTCACTTGGTAAACTTACTCTGCAGAAATAGCTTTTACATAACTCTATATGATATTCAAGTATTAAAATAAATTAACTGAATTTATCATTATAAATGCCTAATTAATATTACTACTGGAAAATTAATTAAACAAATGTGAACATGTCTATATGTTAGATGAATAGCACCAAGGAAATTTAATGAAGAATCTAAAGTCTGCAACAAAGATGTCACATCAATTTTGTTTTTCATAATAACCTGTTATAAATAATGTTTACAACTTAAGTCAATATACAATAACCTATATCTAATACTGTAAAATAAATTCAGCCCTGAATGTACTGATAAATATCTAATAATGCAGTTACCAAAATAAAAAAAATTAAGGCAGGCAGGAGGAGTTGTGTGTCTCCTTGCTGTATGCTTAGGGATCACTCCTACCGGTGATGGGGAGCCAATCATTTAGCCATGTACAAAACAATGCCTTCACACCACATAGGCAATATCTCAGGCCCCTTTAAAAATGTTTAAGATAATAGTATGTCTTTATGCAAGTTAAAATCCATTCATCAGATTCACTAGTAAGAATATGAAGAGTACAAATTGAAATATACACAAAGATAAAATAAATGAATGTGTGTATACTTATATCTGAGTAAATATAATCAATAGTCCTATCAATAAATAGTAAGATCAGTATCACGGCTGTTTTTATAATGGGAATCGCTACAGAGGGATGGCACAGATGAGAGGGTCCAAAGGATATTTGGTAGATATTCGGTGCAGTTGTGAAAGCCTGATGAATCAGTGCCAATGATACAGTAGGAGAGGAATTGCAAGATGAGCTAATTAGTCCAATCGATCATTTAAATCTCTCACTCCATAAAGGTTCTAAGCAATATAGATAATGGTATGGCTAGGGGCTGGGAGACAGCAGACTAAGCTACAAAACTAGCTCTTTACCCCTTTGTTGTAGGCAGGTAGACAGGGGGTCCTCACATGGCAATTAATTATTGCCCTAAGTCTGTCCAAAGTCACCTTTTGGAACCAGGAACCAAGACTTGATAAGACCCATTAACCAACAACAAACCCTGAGGAAGTTGGATCAACCTTTCTATGCCCAGCCCCCGTAATCCAGCTACATTCCAGGACAGAAGATCCATCAGGAACAGAGGTCAAGAAAAGGAGATTTTTCAAAGAAGACCACTCCCAAAGTCTACTCTCCTTGGCAATGGCCCTAGCAACCTAGGTTGACTCCCCATATGGAAGTATCTTGGGGAGAAAGTTATAAAAGCCGTCCTGACCAAAGAACAGCGCACACATGCTGCATGGACAAACATGCTGCCTGAGTCCATGTGGCCGAAGCACATGTGGTGCCCGAGCATGTGCATTGCCCGCGATCTCCCCTCTTGAGATGTGTGCTCTCTCTCTTACTTTCCCTCCTCCTTCCTTTTCCTAAAACCTCCTTAATAAAATCTGTAAAACTTCATTGCTCGTTGACTCCTGAAAATTCTTTTTCTGCGAGGAAGACAAGAACCCTGAGGAAATCCTGGGTAAGACCTAGGGCTGACTTGCCTTTTATCAGTCCTTAGCCTGCTCAGAGGGTCTCAGGCAGCAGAGGCAGCTGGGGGGAAAGTGACCATCTTTCTCCCCTTCTGTCCTCACATAAGCCACTCCTGTGGCCCACCTGCATCACCTTTACTTATACCCTGATAGATGACAAACAGTAAGGATCTCACCCATGGACATGTGGCTATGTCTGGAAACTAAGGAGAGCCCAAGAATTTGGCAGCCACTGAAGCGACCCAGAGAGCTACAGAGACAAGACACAGAGCAGCAAGCCCAGCAAGGAGAAAGAGATGACAGGTATCCAGCTACAGATTCCAGATCAGGATGACTACACTGGTTGAAAATCATGTGGAAAAGAACAGGTCGTCTTATACTGGAGGCAACTTGATGATGAGAGATAGAGCAAGTAACATTGTACATGAGACTACCCCTAGACCTGAACTACTTGAACTTTTGATATATGCAGGCAGATGACTGGGGGGTGGTGGGGGGGCACATGGCAATGAACTCTTGTCCTAAGTCTGTCCTGAGTCAGAGTCACCTTTTGGAACCAGGAAAGAAGACTTGATCACTGCCACTGTCACTGTCTTCCCGCTCATCGTTGATTTGCTCGAGCAGGTAGCAGTAACATCTCCATATGATCTGTCTCATGCAAGTAGAGCCCAAGGGCATCTGCTTGCTCCAGGAACATAAAGAGCCTCAAACCATTCCATCAGGTCATGGGAGGTCTATAATTGTTACTGGTATTTGGCATATCAAATACGAAACACTGGTAGCTTGCCAGGCTCTGCCGCTCAGTTAGCATACTCTTGTAGTCATCTCAATCATCTACACAATGGAATACTATGCAGCTGTTAGGAAAAATGAAGTCATAAAATTTGCCTATAAATGGATGGACATGGAGAAGATTATGTTGAGCGAAATTAGCCAGAAGGAGAGACAGATACAGAATGACTGCATTTATCTGCATAACATAAATATATATGTACATATTATGATACCAATATCCAAGGTCAAGTGAAACATATCAGGAGGTCTTATCAAAGGTGGAAATTATCACAAACGTGTGGGAGTCAGAGGCTAGGTAAGACAGAAAATGGAACAGTGTGCTAACAATTGTCAAGGCTACTAATGCCAACCTAGAACTGAGCATTAAATAGAGGCAAAAAGATACACATGACAACCCTTTAGTGTATGTTCTGTAATCCATAGTCTGGAGGGAAAGGAAAAGAGAAAGAGAGAGAAACGGAAAGAAATAAAGAACCTGCCATGGAGGAGGGCTGGGCGGGGGAGGGAACCGGGGACATTGGTGGTGGGAGATGGGCACTGGTGGCAGGATGGGTGCTGGAACACTGTATGACCAAAACCCAAATATGAACTTTTTTAATTGTATATCTTTGTAATTGTAAAAATAAAAAATAAATTAAAAAAAAATAAAAACTGACTTGATTCTTAAAAAAAAAAAAAAAAAATCCAGCTTTTATTGAGGAACCGAGCTGGGCTGTGATAGGCTGCTCTTCTGGGTGGAATTCTGACGAGGGGAAGTTCGGATGTGGAAAATGGAGGTCCTCATGGAGGGGGACGTCTGGCTTGTGAGGCTCTGCTGGGGTAGCTGGCCAGGGCTAGAACCTGCCATCCCTCCCGGGCACCTCATGAGCAGCTGGGCACAGTGAGAGCCAGTAGCAGCTCTGCCCCATGTCTGTCTTGATAAGACAGACTTGATAAGGCCCATTAACCAACAACAGACCCTGAGGAAGGTGGATCTACTTCCTTGGCCCAGCCCTTAATCCTGTTACATTCCAGGACAGAAGATCCAGCAGGAATAGAGATCAAGGAAGGGTGATTTTCCTAGGAGACCACTCCCCAAATTATCCCTTTGCAATGGCCCTAACTACAGACTTTAACCTAGGTTGAAGCCCCATATGGGAGTAGCTTGGGAAGACATCTATAAAGGTCATCCTGACCAAAGGACGGCACACATATGCTGCCTGAGCCCATGTGCTGCTTGAGCCCACGTGGAATATGAGAACGTCTGAAGCAGAACGTGAGAACTTGTGTCACTCACATCTCCCCTCTAGAGATGCGTTCTCTCTCTCTCACTTTCCCTCCTCCTCCCCCTCTTCCCCTTCCTAAAACCTCCATTATAAAATCTGTTCTACTGCACTGCTCATCTACTCCTGAAAATTCTTTCTCTGTGAGGAAGACAAGAACCCTGAGGCAACCCTGGATAAGGCCTAGGACTGACTTTTCTTTCCTTCAAAGAGCAATTCCCTCGCTCCAGCCTGAGTCCGTGGCTCCCCGAAACCTCGGGTGGTGGGGATCAATTCCTGCACCTAGGTATCAAGCAGACATCAGGTGTGACTTGACGGTCACCTTGTAGGGCTGGTGGGGTTCAGGCCCAGGCCATGCAGGGGCTCATCACAGACTTTATCAGTCCTTAGCCTACCCAGCGGATCCGGGCGGCAGAGGCAGCTGGGGAGAAAGTGACCATCTCTCTCCCTTCCAGCCTCACATAAGCCACCCGTGAGGCCCACCTGCATCAAATTCACTTCTTAAATTTCTGAGTTTAGTATACAAATCTTCAAAGAACTCACAAACTCAGAACAAATCTACTTTTTCACTAACAGTAAGACTGATAATGCAATGCTCGGGGTTAGAGTGCTTGGTTCACCTGTGTCATCAAGCTGAGCTAAGGAGCTAGCAGGACTGCGAATTGTTTTGCTAGGAGACTACACAGAACAGGAGATCAAACTTACAAACTCATGTTTGCCAGATATGCCCTATACTGCCTTGGATTATTTCCCCAGTGCTCATGTTGTTAGTGAGAGGAATTTGATCAGACACTTCACAAAACTATATACACGATTATCAAATCTATGAAGACTGAAAAATTGCTAAACTCAATTTTTTGCCATTGGAAAATACAAATTTAAACTGCAAATATTAGTTCACGCCCACCAGCTTTTATAAAAATACTCAAGTATTGGAAAGCTTGAAGGAGCTATAGGCAGATTATAAGGGGACTCTACTCTTTTACTTTGGGGAAATAAATTTAATAAGAGTTTGCCTAGTCCTAAAGTAGCCCAAAGGCATGCATGAAGAACACACTGAAGCACCACCCAGTGCAGGAAATCAAGCCCCAAGAGAAGGGCGGATCCCTTAGAAAAGGAGAAGTTAACATAGTAAAAAACTGTTAGCAGTTCTAAAAGGAAAAGTTAACAGAGATGATGAAAAACTATCAGCAGTGCTAGGGAAGATATTATAAAGGGATCATTGACATTCTAAGGCTTTTAGACTTTTCTTGTGACAATGCCCAGATTAATTTCTATGTATGCAGAGAATATCAGGAAGATATAAGAAAAAAAAAAACACACAAATGAAGGAATTTTATTTCAGCTCCACCCAAAAGACTTTCAGGGCTAAATTGCTGGCTTGTTTTCCACTACGAGGCATTTCCCTGATGGGGGAGCTGAGAGGCAACACACACTTCTCTGGCCTACATGCCTCACTACCCAGTTAAGAGCCACCAGCAACAAATGCTTACTAGAACTTTCTTATCTTGCTGGTAAACCAAAATGGTGACACTAGCAGTGTTATTAGCTTCTAAAAAACCCAAGAGAGTATACCACATCTGTAGTATATAGTACCTTTTGGTCCATTTACGCCACAGCTCAGAATTCACCTAACTTATATCTGCCAAAAATATTATACAAGAGTATTAAATCTAGGTTTTTTTTAATACAAGCCTCTAAACTAAAAAAAAAAATAGTTACTGAAGAAAATCTGGTCAAAGATCCTAATTAGACAACTATTTGTGCCCTGAAGCCTAAAGATAAGAATTGCTTATCCTCAGTTTACTCTCCCCCTAATACTTAACCCTTTTTTAGGTTGTGGATAAGGGTATGCTACAGGAACCAACCCTGGAGGGGACTTTCTATAGCTCATTCAGCACTTAAAGGTGTGCAGCACACTTTGTTCCCTGTTTTGTTTTTTCCCTTTAAAGCCATTTTCTAGCGATATTTTTATTATAAGGACAAGAGTTTGCCATCTTCATATCTGCAGGCATATTGTCAGTAATGTGCTTTCTAAATTCATCTCCGAGTCTCTTTGATTGGCCATTGAGTGGCACTGGAAACCCACCCTTTGGGCTTACAGAGTGGGCAGCAGAATGTATTTCTAAATTTCGGAGGCACTATTTAATTACAAATAACAAAATGTAATTAAACACATATATGACACTTATGTGCATACTCTTACTGGTAATAACCCACACAATATTATGTTCAAAAACCTTTTTCACTAAAGGGAAGAATTATATTTTCATGCTATTTTTCATTTAAAATTTCTTGTGAAGACACTAGAAGAATTTATCATCATAATGCAGTTCTCCTGTAAAGAAATTCACCTAAAATATGTAGATATTATGATCTAGAAAGAAGTTTATGAATTAATTCACCAATTAAAATGCAAATTTTATAAACAATCTCATAAACACCAAATAAGAATTGATTTGGAAAGTCTTATTTTTAAGGTTGTTTGGTCACACTTTGTGGTATTCAGAACCCTTGGTTCTGTGCTCAGGATCACTCTCTGCATTGCTTAGTCATCCCTTTGCTAAAGATTGTATCCAGATCCGCCCTCTGCAGTGTAGGTGCCTACCCATACTATTATCTCTCTGATCCCTCTTTCTTTATGTTATCAACAACAGTAACCTATAGAAAAAAATAAAAGCACTCAAGAAAAAAGACAAAATTGTTACTGATTTTGGTTACATCTTCAAATGTCCCTTTAAAAAAGTACGCTAAATGCCCCCCACCAATCTTAATACAAATGATTTATTTGCTCTTTGTTTGATAAAGTTTACTTTAAAATAAGTTTGCCTAGTGAAGTCACTAAGCATCTTGATGTAGGAAAACAAAGGGTCCCCACATGGCAATGAATTCTTGCCCTAAGACTGTCCAGAGTCACCTTTTGGAACCATGAACCAAGACTTGATGAGATCCATTAACCAACAACAAACCTTGAGGAAGCTGGATCAACCTTTCTCTCCCCAGCCCTTAATCCAGTAACATTCCAGGACAGAAGATCCAGCAGGAACAGAGGTCAAGAAAAGGGGATTTTCAAAGAAGACCACTCCCAAAGTCTATTCCCTATGGCAATGACCCTAGCAACCTAGGTTAAAGCCCCATATGGGAGTAGCTGAGGAAGAAATCTATAAAAGCCATCCTGACCAAAGGATGGCACGCACATGCTGCCTGGGCATGCATGCTGCCTGAGCCCACGTGGCTGAGCACATGTGGTGCCCAAGCACGTGTGTCACCCGCGATCTCCCCTCATGAGATGTGTACTCTCACTTTCCATCCTCCTTCCCTTTCCTAAAACCTAAATAAATTTTTTTTTTTTTTTTTACTTCATAGCACGTCAACTCCTGTAAATTCTTTTCTGTGAGGAAGACAAGAACCCTGAGGCAACCCTGGGTAAGGCCTTGGACTGACTTTCCTTTCCTGAAAAGAACAGTTCTTCGCTCCATCCTGAGTCTGTGGCTCCCTGAAAAACCTCCCGTGGTGGAGATCACCTCCCATAACTAGAGATCAAGCAGGCATCAGGAGTGGCTTGACGGCACCTCATGGGGCTGAAGGGTCCTAGGCCTTGCACGGCTCAGTGCAGGCTTTATCAGTCCTTAGCATGTCCAGTGGGTTCTGGACAGCAGAGACAGCTGGAGAGAAAGCGACCATCTCTCTCCCCTTCTGGACTTGCATGATCCCGTTAGGCCCACCTGCATCAATTGTATCCAAATTTCTGTTCTTACAGATCTTAGGATATCTTTTCTTTTCTCACCAGTAGAAATAATTTTACACTTTTAGATCTAGATTTATCTATATGTTTATTCTGAAACTTTCTTTTCCATCTCTGAATCTTAGGTTTTGAGATCGTTATGGAGGTTATTACAACCTCCAACAAAGCTTCCATTTATTCTGCAGAAAATTTAATAGGATAAAATTCTGACAGGGAGCTTGCCTTGAATCCATAGCTTTGAATTCATGTGACCATAACTCTTGGAGGTATTTAGGATATGAGTAAGGGCATCCTATTGAGGAACCGACTTTTTTGAGTAATTATTAACAGGAAAGATAGCAAATAGTTTGAAAAGTATTAACTCAGAAGCTCCAGGAAGGACCCTGTGACCTTGGTCTTGGGTGACTTTTCAGTAGCCATCACTGAGAATAAAGGCAGTGCTTCTGGCTTTCCTGAGACTCAGGGAGGCTTGAGTCTCCCTGGGTGACAGTGACAATGACTTCTGTAAAGGACACAATAGTCTCACTCTGGAATATGCCTCAGGCATTCACTGTCCACTGAACTATGAAAAGGAACTATTGGGTGGGAGGACTCCATGGGAGAAAATGCCACTACACATTTAAAAACCTTTCAGTTTCATACTATTGCCCTCAGGAAAAATCCAAACTAGAGCTGACCTCTAAGCAGCAGCCTCACTTAGCTCACATTCCTCTTTTTTCCTTCCTGCTTGTACTCCAGATGCACAGACAACCTTGTCATTCTTGAAAGAGCTGTATTTTCTCAACCTGGGCGGTTCAGTATTTTTATTCATGACTTTATATTCATATTCATTATGAGCTGTATAATAACTCCTTGTCTGTTCCTACAACTTATACTCAGTAAAAAGGACACTTTCTTATTTATTTTGCATTAAAACTTAAATCCATATTACACTCGCATGAGCTGTAAGACAATTAATGAATTTATAAAGCAGGTTTCAAAGTGATAAAATAGGAATATAATATATTGATTTGATAAAAAACAAAAGTTTATTTTATTTTACTCTTCATTAAAATAGGTATAATAACTGATGAGATGTTGATGATTTTTTATCCTTCCAAACACTACCACATGTGTTTGGCATTAAGTTTTTGAGGAGTACTGATTTCTCTTTCAATGAATAGAAAGAAGTATATATCACTTGTATAATTGAATAAAGCTGAATGAGTAATATTAAAGTATTTGAATAAAAATAACAAATTATTTCAATGAATTTATTGTTCTTTTCTCAATCCCTAATACTACTCTAGCTGGTAATGTATTACTATGATAGGCTTATTGTGTGTCTATCTAAAAATATACTGAATGCCAAGAAGGCATAAAATGTGTATTTTTGTGGGTAAAGGTTAGCAAATGACCCCCCCAACCACATACATAAGCACAACCACTATTAACACTTTTAAAACACTTAGAGCCAAGTATCAATTTCTATATTGAACTTAATGGAATCAGAGAGCACTCTTTTAACTACTTGTCTTTTATGTTTGTTACTTTTTTTTGTCACACCTGGCAATGCTCAGGGGTTTCTCCTGACTCTGCACTCAGCAATTACTCCTGGTATGCCAGGGATCGATCCTGGGCTGGCATGGGCCAGCCTTGTGCAAGGCAAACGCCCTACCCACTGGGCTATTGCTCCGGCCCCTGTTTGTTGACTTTTTATATACTATTCATACAAGGATACAATGTCTGTATAATCTCTCTTAAAAGTCATAGTTTTGAATAGAATCCACTTCACCAAAGGAAAAATATTTCTAGTCACCTAACATTAGCTGAAATCCCTCTGGTACTTATGTAGATGATTATGGCTGAAGTATTTCTTACAGTCACTTATGATGTGTGCATTTGTTAATATAAAATTTAAATGCTTAGAAGCCACCCCAAAGTTGTAAACAATTATATCTATGTGCATATGTATGTCACATGAATAAGTTAGAATATGTTAGTAAATCTCAGGCTCATAAGGTAGTCACATATGTTTTTAAAATTTTATTATAACTTAGTCAACAGGGTTACAGTAGAGTTCCTGTTTCTGAATCAGTGTAAAAGTTGCTGCTGACCCTTGCAAAGGATGTACAATGAAGTACCACCCACACCTCTGTGTCATCTCTAGTCCACCATTCCCTCACTCTCACCTCTACTCATTTTGTGTTAATTAACAATTGCAGTTCTAGTGCTTACCATTATCTCACTTAGCACAATCCATGTGCTAGAGAACTTTCAGTTATGTTCCTGTGTACGTTAGGGTCAATCTATTTATTTCCCTATCTCTCTTTGCCAAACTTGGCACTCTCTGGTCTGCATTCTAATATTGTAGATCTACCAACTATTGGTAGTGGCCATATACTTGATTTGCTTCTCTACATGTAATGAAGGCATCCTGTGTTGACCTTGTGCTTTGGGCTTTTTGCATGAGTCTTATTTCCTTCAGTTCCTTCCTAGATGAGGCAAAATGTGTGGCTTTAAGTTTTCTTGTTAGCCAAGTGTCTAAAGGAAAATTATAAATCCTAAAGAACACCTAAATGACTGTGAGAGCCTTATTTACCCTTATCCCTTTTATCCTCATGACCTCAGGACACATCTTTTAATATGTGCTAATAATGTTTTCTTTGTAGATTTTATATCATGGAATCCATTTCTTCAGGTCTTAAACTCCTCTTGCATTGTTTTGTGTTTTTAAACATAAGTTATGAATAACACCTCTTAAAATATGTAAATCAGTAAACAAAATACTGTTGTTTTTTGAAAAAAAAGAAAAAACTGCTTGTGAGGATTCTTTTATTTTTGATTCCCTTTTGTTTGATTCTATGTCACATGATTAGGTGATTGCTGAGGTTGTTTACTAAAGTTTGCTGTAGAATTATAACTTAGGTCTTTCTAGACAGAAGAGATTAATAACAATCACGCTTTGAAATATTTGTCCTAAATTGAGTTTCACTTTTGAGTAACAATGGGAGAATAAATAAGAAATTTTGGGGGCTGGAGTGATAGCACAGCAGGTAGGGCATTGGCCTTGCAAGCAGCCAGCCTGGGTTTGATCCAAGACATCCCTTATGGTCGCCCTAGCACAGCAAGGAGTAATTCCTGAGCAAAGAGCCAGGAGTACCCTGTGCATTGCTGGGTGTGACCACAAAAAATAAGCAATGAATAAATAAATAAATAAGAAATTTTCATTGTGACTTATGCATTTAAAACTTTTTGTTATATTTACATACTAGGAGATATACAATTGCCATATATATTATCACACTAAAATAAGAAATCATTTCTATACTAGCAATGCAATAATAGCAAAAAAAGTGCAGAACAAAGAGGTATATAACTGTTAGGGGAATTATGTAGTTCCTTGATTTATGAATATGTTACTAAATGTCTAGAATTGAGAGGGACTAAAATAAAGTGTTAGTTCCTTCTGAGGGAAGGGAGTATATAATATTTGCTTAGGGAAAATAATCTACAACAAATAGGAATGAGAAAAGTATATCTTTCTTCATCATGACTAGCATTGTAGGAGGTATTTTTGGTCCAATGCGTGATAATTTGGGGAATTAATCTATATATCTTTGAAGTCTATATAATTTAACAAAATGTGTTTAGAATCATACTCAAACATTTTTTGAGTATGATTCTAAACACATTTTGTCTCTCGGGTCTCCCAGAGAGGTATCGAAAGAGCTATGCTTGGAATACCACGTCTCACTCAAGTGAGAGAAGGAATCCGGAGTTCTGACCTCCGTCGCTATTCCAGAATCAGGGACGCTGTCTCATTTGCCAAGGCATCGAAAATCAGATGGGCTGGACATGTAATGCGATTTGGAGACAACCGCTGGACTAGAGCCGTTACCGACTGGACCCCACGAGATGTCAAAAGATCACGTGGCCGCCCACCTACAAGATGGTCAGACTTCCTTGTTAAGACCCTGAAGGAACGGTTTGAGGCTCTTCATATTCCTGAATCAACCAGATGCCATTGGGCATAGGGTCCAATGGAAATGTTACTGGCGCCCGCTCGAGCAAATCGATGAATAACGGGATTCAAGTGATCAAGTGAAGTGTTTAGAAATAAAATAGAATAGAAAGGCATCATTCTGTATTGCAATACATAGTATATAATGCAATATTTAGAGTATTCCTTTACTATAAGATGTTTGACTATCTGATGTTCGACTGTAATATGTACCGTGATATAATAGTCTGTTCCATGTTCAGATGCAATTAAAAGATTATATTAGATACAAAAAAATAACCATTCAATAGTCCACAGGCTAGCATGATGTTCCAAAAAAGTGAACTATTCAAAATCCCGTGCTCCTTCAGCAGTCATATCCTTTCTGAGTATTTTTAGATTGAGTTCCTAGTTTTCAGACTCCTAAAACATTGCTTGAAACAGGCACACGGAGGTGCAGATGGTGCCCAATCCCATATGGTCCTTGTATTCATATGGCCAGACACATGTGGTGCCTGAGCACCAGTTGCCCGAATCTCTCTCCTTGAGATGTGTACTTATGCACTTTCTGCCTATGGGGAGCCACATGTTCTCCTTTCAGTGTATTGCTCTCTCTTTCTCTTTTTCTCTGCATGCAATAGCCACATTGTCTTGACTTCCTGTGACATCTTGTAAGGACCCTCAGATGAAGCTATCAATAAGCAAAAAAATGAGAGGACCTTGACCATTACCCTCCCTATTCATCTACCAACTTGTCTAGAACTATTAGTATGGGTTTTCTGGTGCATCTGTGTATTATCATTGGAAAGCTATTTTACAGAATGTTCAAATGCTATAGAAAAGTACTGTGGAAGTTTATATAGAAACTGTAAAAAAATTCGGGCTCACAGCAGAGAGGGCATTTCAGCTAAAATAAATCTAATATTTAGTGAAAGAAAAACATGTCCATTTATTGTTAAAAATATTTAAAGATTTAGAAATGATATCTACCTGAGACATGATAACAAATATATGCATTATTTAATATCAACTGCATATATTATTTACAAATTTCATCCTCTATTTAGGAAATCAATTATAATTGTTTCATGATAGTACAATATAAATGTATATTTCAATGTAATATAAATTTCTATATAATTTTTTATCCATTTGAATAAAAATGGTATTGAAGTGGTTTTGAAAGTATGGTCTCAAAAGTAGCGGTACAGGAGTGTAATTTGAAGGCTCCAATCATAGTAAGCCAGGAGAGGAAAACAAAATATTTATGTATTTGCAAATATTTCTGATAACTCTGGTAAATTCTAGATCACTAGTGTTCTAGTGATCTGGTAGATTCTATGTCTCAAAAACTAATGTTTTAGTGAACTGTTAATCTTAATTTTTTTGTGCTTCTAAAGTTAGCATTGTAGTGACTAAGCAGAAGTGAGGGATAATACTCTATTAATGTTAGCATCAAATGCACAAACTAGTGTGGCTATAAACATGCAAATTAATCCAAAATTACAAAACTGGACACAGTGTTAAATTGGAAGTCAGAGAAAAGAAACAGATCTTTAGAGTTTTTCACTTTTACATTCTATAAAACATAATGAACATTCACAAAATCTAATGAAACTTAACTGAACATATGTAACTGCAGATAGAAAAATAGATAAATATTACTTTCATAGGAAAATGCACTTTTATTTTTTATGTAAACAAATCACAAGTTTATATCATAAAATATCCAAATCATTTACATCTAAGTTATAGTTGTCAACAACTATATACATTAAAATATACATGGTCTATGAATAAAAATTCTCTCAATATGATTAAATATATTTATATATGTATGCATATGTGTTTATATACATTAAGGAGAGTTAAGATAGATTTAAGTAATAAACAAGGACTTAATCTTACATGGATGAACAAAATTATGCTTTATGAAAATACCTTAGTGACTAAAATTTTCACAAAATACAAAGATATCATATGTAGATTAAATTAATTTCACTTAAATATAAAAACATAACTGCAATATAGAATTATATAATTAAGAAGATCAATGGGAAATTCCAATTATTCTTCTCTTTTTACATGGTGCTACTTAATTTGACTTTTACATAACTTCATTCTTTCCAGTTATAACTTCATCATGTATATTTTATAAGATAAATTGAATGATACTAGAAAAATCATATATCTCATTGTTTTCACAGTAATTATGCACACTTTTCTGAGGTTCTCTACATTAAGTCCAGAATAAATGCAAGAGTGATAAGGTGGTGATGCAAATAAATAAGATGGAAAGAGTATATTTCTTGTAATTTACTTTAGAATTTTGGTTGGGAATAAAGCAATGTATATGAAGTAAAAAAAACTCCAGTTATTTGTATATAAGTGCAAATATATGTACTATTTGATATGTAATTCTAAATATAAGTATATGAAGATAGTTTCAGAGGGTTTGGAAAATAGGTAGTTCCTATTGGTTTGTTCAGAAAATTCTTTTTTAGTCTTGCTTTTATAAGACTGAAAAGCAATCACATAACTGCAAATAATTCATATAATTTAGGTTTTAACTTTTTATTGAGTATAAATATCTTTTGCAAACCAAATACATTAGTGGTCAAATACCGTTGAATAAAAGAGAAATTGAATCATTACTAAGCTTAAAATTTTACATTTCTCATGTTTCAACACAATTACACTATAGATTAAATACAGATTACTATACAATATGATGACTTCTAATCTGAACTAAAATATAGATCATTGCCTCAAAATTATAGTTTGTACCTATAAATAATAAATAGTTAAATAGAATGTGGTGGGCTTCTTCTATCCCTCAGATTCAGAAGAAACATCAGCCATTTATTAACTGACAAGCAGCACAGAGATATTCTATTACAGCAATTTTATTTCACAAAGAACTTTTTAAACATCACTAGCAGATAGAGCCATTCATTTGTGAATAAGACATTATCATCTACTGAATAACAGAAGGAAAGATCATTTATCATTGTCAGTCTCTGACATCTTTTATACAATGAAAAAGGTGAGTGATTACTGAATAATTTAAAATAATTTAAAAACGCAACCTTGCAAACTGCTTAAGAATACCATTTTATTTATGTTAATAATGCAAAATGCTATTTATATTTCTAATTGACTTTTGGCATGTTTTATACCATTTTCCTCTTTTATAAACAAGGTTAAAAAGTTGAAAAATTTGAATTATGACAAAGTCTTTAGTTCTTATAGAAAATCAGCTTATGCTAACTCACTAGTATAATTTCAAAATGAATTTTACTAAATTTTGTTAGAGCAATTTTTATATTACCAACATACCAATTCTTATTCTTGATAAAATATTTCTTTTCTCTAGAACTAGATCGGAAAATACCATTTTTTGTTGTACATTAATGTCATACTTCCTTTCTGAGTTAATTTTCAGTTATTCCACTCAATTCCTAATCTCTCATCCTTTACACCATACATGAGATTTACCAATTGGGTTGGTCAATGACTATGATGGTTGTATACATTTTCCTCATCCTAACTGAGATCCTTTATCCTTGAAAATTATCCTTGAAAATTGGTCCCTGGTCTTCTTTTTATTAGAGAATGTATTTTTAGAAAGTTTGTCACAAATTTTAAATTCCCTGTGAGAATTAAATTCCCTAGCATCTTGCCAAACAATATAAGACAGAGATGATTTTTATTCAAGAATTTCAGTATTGTTTGAAATGTAATTATCAAGGATAGACTCCTTATCCATCCATCTCTATATGCAGTCTCAGATTTTAAATTCTCTTAGTGCTTATTTGAAAACACAGATGTATTAATCTCATTGGCCAACCTCCTTCTAAACACCTAATATGTACTTACTTCCTAAAGCCTATGCTTAATGTACAGCCCCACACCTAGTCTTTTCTATACTGTTGAGGTCAATAACTTTCTCCTATTGTAGTAGATCTGAAATATGTTTCTTGTCCCTCTAACTTTTCTGGTTTGTTTTTATTTTGGTTGGAGTTACCAACATGCTGGCCAATTTTTAGTTATTCACAAGTTTAGAGGAATACTTTAGCACCCTATTACCATCACTGGTCAGATGAACTAGAAAGACATCAGCAAATAAAAAAAGAGCTGTTACTGTATATCTATAGGAACTGATACTAATAGACATTATAGGATCCTCTGCCTCCTGCCAAAACCCCAGTGTATTGTGTGTGTGTGTGTGTGTGTGTGTGTGTGCGCATACAATATTATGCAGGATGAATCAAATTGTACTAGTAGTTTACAAAAACAGAAACCATCTGAAGTCTCTTTCATGCCATGATGGTAGAAATAAATTATTAAAATAAAGTTAAAGACCAAAGTGACACCACAGAATTGAAGAGGTTCTTTGCCCAGAGTCAAGCCTCTTAGATCAATAGTTCTGCATATGGGAACCTGAGAACTAAACAATGCATCATTAATTAAATGCTACATCAAAGAGAAAATACTATTATTACTAAAATGAATTAGAATCAAGATGAGAATTAAAATCAGTTGAATGCGAATCAAGAGAACAAAATCACAAAGAACACAAAGAAGGACACAGCAAAATTTCACTAATGGGGAAATTCAAAGCAATACAACTTACATCAGAAAAAGAAAAGCTCAAATCAATAAACCTAAACTTGTATCTTGAAACACCATAAAATATACATCTGTAAGTAACTATAAGTAATGAAATATAAAAATAGAACAGAATAAATTATATGGAAATTAAGAAAAGAGCAGAATAGTATAATAAAACCAAAAGCTATTAAGAAACAACAAACTGTTAGACACATCAGGAAAATTAAAGAAGAAAAAAACAAATCAGCTCATTGATGAAAGGAATAATGATTTCAAAAATACTAAAGACTGTAAGAAATAAGTATAATTGGGGCTGGAGCGATAGTCCAGCAGGTAGGGCGTTTGCCTTGCTCGCGGCCAGCCTGTGCTGGCCTGGTTTGATCCCGGCATCCCATATGGTCCCCGAGCACCGCCAGGAGTGATTCCTGGTGTGACCCAAAAAAAAAAAAAAAAAAAAAAAAAGAAAGAAATAAGTATAACACTAAATCACTGTAAATTTATGCTACTAAGCAGGAGAAACTTGAAGACTAGTATATCACAACTTCCCCAATATTTATTCAGTAGAGAAAGAAAAACTTAAACAGAACAATTATCAATAGTTAAATGGAAGCAATAACTACAAATTGCCCCTAGAACAAAAGTCCAGATATAAGTAGTTTCACTACAGTTCTATCAAACCTTCAAGACTTACTACCAATATTCCTAAAGCTTTCCCCAAATATTGAAAAAACATAAATTCTTCACATCTGCTATGAAACCAACATTACTCTAATACCAAAATCAAAGGGATTTTCTAAAACAGAAATAACAGACCAATATCCTTTATGAAGGACACAGGTACACGGGGCAGAGATACTACCTACTCTCCCTGTGCTCATGAGGTGTCCAGGAAGGAAGTAAAGTTCTAGCTCTGGCCTGCCATCACAACAGAGCTTCCCAAGAAATCAGAGGAACCCCCCACACCATGAGGGGCTGCCATTTTCGACATCTGGACTCCACAGTTTATCAGAGCTCTACCCAAGAGATAAGCTGATCTCTCCAGCTTTACAACTGCATAGTTCATCAATAAATGCACAAACTCAGAGCCTACTACTGAGAGTATACCACCCACATGAAAGAACCTGGCAAGCTACCCATGTCATATTCGATATGCCAAAAACAAGTAACAATCACAGACCTCATTCCCATCACCTAAACAAATGATTTGAGGCTCTTCATGTTCCTGGGCTACACTAGTATGCAACAGAAAATATGGAGATGTTACTGGTGCCTGCTCTAGCATATCCATGAACAACGGGCAGACAAGTGATACAAGTGACAAGTGATCCTTTATGAACATCAACTGATGAATCTTAAACACAGTCTTAGAGAAATGAATCCAACAAGTATCATAACTATCATGTATTAGGACAAGATGGGATCATTGTAATATACAACAGTGATATAGTTCTGCCTGGCCTCACACTACCCACCCTGCCCTGCCCTGTCCTTCCTTCCCCACCTTACCCTGACTCACCTTGTCTTGCTTCTTAATCCTCTATAACTCTATGACTCTAAGAGTAGAGTTTGTGAATTATTGTATACTGAGTGGAGGTAATGACATCTACTTTTGCTTAAGCTTACTGAGCAAATTCTCAGGCTTACATTATATTCTGCAAAATATTCTGGTCTTGGATACTGACATAACTTATAGAGGAAATTGACTGCATTTATAGATAATCAAAAGTCATATTTTCACAAAAGTATTTAGTGATTTATTATATAAAAATGATTAAAGTTCTAGAAGACAAAGTAAAATTGACAAAATATATGACCTCGATTTAAAACAATGCCCTAATATATTTGATAGTCATTGTTCCTACCAATAAATATTCTCCTTGAAAGTTTTACTCTATCTGGGGCCGGAGTGATTACGGGTAGGGCATTTGCCTTGCACGTAGCTGGCTCATGCAGGCCCAGGTTTGATCCCGGCATCCCATATGGTCCCCTGAGCACAGCCAGGAGTAATTCCTGAGTGCAGAGCCAGGAGTAACCCCTGAGCATTGCCAGGTGTAACCCAAAAAGCAAAAAAAAAAATGTTTTACTCTATCTTACTTGTTCAATTTTATTCCCTACCTCAGATGTAGTAATTGAAAGATAAAATTTATATTCAATAATTATTTAGTCTTTATGGTAATTTATCATTTTGATTCTCTTTAGCTTTGGAAGCCTAGATTCCCCCAAAGGATTATGTCAAGCTGTTTACTAAAAAATATAACTGAGTTTACATTTACAATAATTACTTTCAATAAAATATAAAATCGATTTAAATTAACCTATACATTTATTTCAGTTATGTCTCTCAACAAAATTATTGCTTAGAGAGAAATAACCACTCTGGGGATGAAGACAGGGCATGCAAATTTAAATTAAAATATTACTATCACATAATTTCAATAAACTTTAAAATAGGCATGAATAAATTGAGACCTAGAGAGTTTGATAATCTAATAAGTTATAAATGTAATATTTGAAGTATATATGAAATTATATAATTGAACTTTATACCAATTAAAAAGCAGCAAGCATTTATACATACAAATAATTAAGTCATAGAACAATAGAAGAGTTTTAAACATACTAAGTTACATAGGAGCAGAATAAGAATGGGAATAATTTCCACATTGACCTCACAATGAATATCCAGATATATCCTCTTCACAAATATCTTTTAGTTTCCCAGAAAGACACTTTTATAGGAATATTCAGATTTCAATGCCAGGAGAAGTTTTCATCCATTTTTGAAGTACAGGTTATGTTATACAATTTAAATTTGAGGAAACATGAACTTGCTCATTCTGTAAAATGTAATCACGACAAAAAACACATTCCCTTCTGATCTACCTCTTATTCCCTGATTATAAATATAAATGAGACTGCTTGACTTAAAATGAGTTTCAAGCCCTATTATAAAATTTATATTCATTTAAAATTTAACACTCAAAGATTTTTTTTTATCAAAAATGTTTTGAGTATTTGTTATTTTGATTTTTCTTTTTATAAAGCTATACTGTATCTATGGAAAATTGTTATTGGGAAGACATTAGGATTATAAATGGATGATGTTTTTTCAAAAATTCTTATATTTAATAACTCTTTTATAGTTTATTTCTTTCTCTTCTTGTTCTTGATTTTCTTTTAAGTAATAAACTTTTTAAAAGCACTCAAGCAAATGAGTGAGTCTCTTTTTAAGTTTTGTGCAAGTCCTAATAGAACCTAATACTTTTCTGATAGCTCAATTACATTATTGCATCGGTTTTACTATCAACAGAGCTATATATTTTATTGTAGTCAAAGATACTATGACCTAATAAAATAAACTAGCACTAAGAAATTCAACATGAATCCATCTATAAGAATCACTGTCTTCCCGTTCATCATCGATTTGCTCGGCGGGCACCAGTAACACCTCCATATGACCTGTCTCATGCAAGTAGAGCCCAACAGCACCTGCTTGCTCCAGGAACATAAAGAGCCTCAAACCATTCCATCAGGTCATGAGAATGAGGTCTATAATTGTTACTGGTATCTGGCATATCAAATATGACATGGGTAGCTTGCCAGGCTCTGCCGTGCGGGTAGCATACTATTGTAATCATCTCAAAATCCAGCATTTAGAGATGAACCGCCGGCTTCTTGCAGCCGCGCCAGCCAGGCTGTGATAGGCTGGTCTGCTGGGTGGAGTTCTGACAAGGGGAAGTCCAGATGTGGAAAATGGAGGTCCTCTTGGAGTGGGGGGTCGTCTGGCTTGTTGTGAGGCTCTGCTGGGGTGACAGGCCAGGGCTAGAACCCGCCATCCCTCCCGGGGCACCTCATGAGCGCTGGGCACAGTGAGAGCCAGTAACAGCTCCAGGAGTTCTGGGCTGTAGTGCGCTATGCTGATCGGGTGTCCGCACTAAGTTCGGCATCAATATAGTGACCCTCCGGGAGTGGAGGACCACCAGGTTGCCTAAGGAGGGGTGAACCGGCCCGGGTCGGAAACAAAGCAGGTCAAAAAAAATTCCCGTGCTGATCTATAAGAATGCACTACAAAAAATACATTGTTAAGAACATGTGTTTTCAGGTGCAGAAGTGATAGAACAGAGGGTAGCACACTACTGCTGGCATCCCATAAGATCCCTCCGGCATATCTAGGAGCAGTTCCTGAGTAAAGAAGCAGGAATAACCCCTGAGCATCACTGGGTGTGACCCAAAACACACATAAACACACACTACAAAGAAATGAGCTTTACATCAAAACTTACTTTTTTATTTTTTGAATAAAAAATAAGTTTTATTGAAGCTAACATTGCATGATAATAATATATGCTCTGGCTATGGGTCAAAAATAAACATATATATATATATATATTACAATAAATTAGTCACTAATAATTTTTGTTTTTGGGGGAATATGACTACTGATGCACAGAGCTACTTTGAACTTATTTCTTATGATCACTGATAGTGATGCTTAAACACTAAGCTGAAAATCAAGCATGCAAAGCATTTGGTCTATCCCATAGAACCATAGATGGCCCTAACCCAAATTTTATCAATGTTCAATAATGAATCTCGCATGCACTGATTCACAGATTTTTATACTGAACTTCCCAGTAGTTGTTGAGGGCCTTGAGTACACCCCTTCTGATATTTGATCTGGAGTGTGGGGGTTCACACTGTGGTCCTCAGATCTGGAGTTAATAGATGCTCAGGTCCAGTAGTGGTGGGAGCCACCAGGGTTATGCTTTGGCGTGCTCTGTTGTCTTGAGGTATTTGAGGCTGGGATCAGACTCATTTGTCCTATGTGCTGGTTGTTTAGCAGTGAGCTGTTTAGTTTCCAGGTACTTGGTATTGGTCACCATTTTTGTGTGCAATTATCTTCTAATTTCAGAGCATCATGGTCGGAAAAAATAGTTGGCACGATTTCTATCTTCTTGATGTTATGGAGGTATAATTTATGGCTCAGCATGTGATCTATTTTGGAGTATATTCCATGTGCACTGGAGAAGAAAGTGTATTCAACTTTTGGGGATGAAATGCCCTGTATATGTCTACCAGCCCTCTTTCTTCCATCTCTTCTTTTAGGGCCAGTATTTCCTTGGTAAGTTTCAATCTTGTTGATCTATCCAGGATTGAGAGAGCAGTGTTGATGTCTCCAACTACAATTGTGTTGCTGTCAATGTCTTCTTTGAAGTCTACTAGTAGTTGTTTTAGGTATTTTGCTGGCCCTCGTTGGGTGCATTTATATTTAATAGCGTGATTTCTTCCTGATATATGTATCTCTTGACTATTAAGAAGTGACTTTCACTGTCCCTTCTGACCTTCTTCAGCCTGAACTCTATGTTGTCAGATATCAGTATGGCTACCCAGCCTTTTTGGATGGGTTATTTGAGTGAAGGATTGTTTTCCAGCCTTTTATTTTGAGCCTGCCTTTTCTCCGATTGTTCAGGTGTGTTTCTTGAAGGCAGCAGAATGTTGGTTTCCATTTTTTGATCCATTTTGCCACTCTGTGTCTCGTAACTCATGCTTTTAGACCATTGACATTGAGAGAGATTATTTTCTTGGGATTTTGTGCCATCTTTCTGTATAGGTTGTTTGTTCTTTTTGGGTTCTGTCTCATCTTAGAGTAGATCTTTCAGTCCTTCTTTTAGGGTTGGTTTTGAGTTTACAAAGTTTCTAAGCTGTTGTTTATCCAAGAAGTTGTATATCTGTCCTTCAAATCTTAGTGAGAGTTTAGCTGGATAAAGAATTCTTGCTGAGGCATTCATTTCATTGAGTTTTTTTTACTATATCCCACCACTGCCTTCAGGATTGGAGGGTCTCTTCTGAGAAGTCTGCTGAAAGTTGAATGGATGCTCCTTTGTATACAATTACCTTCTTTTGATCTTGCTGCCTGAAGAATTATGTCTCAGTCTATGGCATCCATTACTTTGACTAGGATATGTCTTGGGTCTTTCTATTGGGGTCTCTTCTTGCTGGTATGCATCGAGCTTCTTGGATCTGGATGCCTTCGTCCTTTAACTCAGGGAACTTTTCAGCCAGGATGTTTTCAACTGTTTTAATTTCCTTGGGGTTACTTTCCTGTCCCTTTGGGACTCCGATGATTCTTATGTTGTTCCACCTGGCTTCATCCCATTGTTCTCTGTTGTGTTGCTGATCCATTTTCTGGTCTTTTTCCGTCTTATGTAGTTCTCTGAGTGCTTTCTGTAGCTCATCTTTAGTTTCACTAATTCTCTCTTCCGCTGCTGTCATCCTACTGTTGAGAGCCACTATTGTGTTTTTCATTTCATCTACTGAGTTTTTAAGTGATGATATTTCTATTTTTATGGTTCTCATTTCTGCTCTCATTTCCTCCTGTAATTTATTGACTGTCCTTTCAACTGCTTTGTTTTTGTTCTCCTGTATTTTATTAGACATCTGCTCCATTTTTCCACTGAGCTTGTTAAAATCCTACCAAATTCTTCTCTAAATTCATTGTCAGAGAGATTATGCATGTCTGCATTCTTTTTTGAGTCTTCAGGGTTGATTTCTTCATCTATTCTTCGAGCTGGGGATCTGCGTTGTTTCCCCATGGTGTTGTCGTGTTCAGGGATAGATTCCTCTAGCGTACTTTCTTTTTCTTGAAGATATTACCTTCCCTTGGTGTTGAAATTCCTAGTTTTTGTACTAATCAGCAACCATGTGAGCGGCCACCCACCCTGCCAGCTGCACTTCCCGCTATACAGTAGAATTTTTTAAATAATTACTGTTTCTTAGAGGGCTTTTTCATTCTAGTATAGTAGTATCATATAATAATAGTCCCATACCAAACTTAAGCCATTATATAAAGCAGTTTTATATATTCATAACATATATTATATCACTTTTTATGTTTTATAAGACATGCTTCATAGTGCTTGATATTCTATCTTGTGATTCAAAACACTGACTTTTTTTTTTGTTGCTGATAATAAGTGCTGCAAAACTCTTTCCACAGATGTGTATTGAAGGGAAGTGCTGAATAGCAGTACATTTTGTGGACATTCTCTCACTATGTTTTATTTTCACCAATATGCATGCAGTATCTTGTTAAAATAAAAAAAAACAAGCAAGCAAAGTAGAAAAGAATAAAGAAATTTAAGGGACAGAGAGAAAGCAAGACACTTGCTGCTCTTCTCTGTTAGGTTGCCTGGAGTACTGCATGTGGTCTCCTGAACAAAACCAGCAAACTGGGAGTGATCCCAGAGCAAGAACCAAAGTAAGCCTTACGCAAAAGTAGAGTATGTCCCCAAAATGAAACAAAACAAAAGAAACAAGCAAAAAGTAAAATTATACAAATAAATTTAAACTGGTTCATTTAACATGCAGTAAGAAGAGAGAAGTTGTACACAATTAAAGATTTTATAATCATAAAGAGGATGCAACAAGTCTATCTTCATGTAAAATAAAAAGCTTATTCCAGTCAAAGTTAATTGTTGCTTTCCCACATAGGAATCAGAGGGGAGCAGATCTTTGATGCAAATTACCTCACTAGAGCAAAGAGGCAGAAATTGCAATTAGATTGGATTGTTAGTCATGGTATAGATTAGATTGGATAGTTAGTCATGGTATAGATTTGGTGAAGGAACAGTTTAGAGACTCTTTTAAAAAATAGTATTAAAGTTATGTGAGAAGCCATAATTTCTAGGCAAAACCAATTTTCTATGATAAGCAGATTAGACTGAAGGAGACAAAAAATTTCTCATACCACTGCAAACTAAACAGTAGATCATATAAAATTGCTTAGGTTATAGATTTTACATTAATACCTAAGGTCTTAAAAATCATGTATAGAACCATTAGTAAGTAATCAGCAGCATTTATATCTTATTATCTATGGATTCTCATAACAATGCAAATAATCACTCATGTTCTATATGCTCAAATTCTTTTGATTTGCATAGATCAGTGGTATTATTATCATTTCTTTCAGAAAATCAAATCTTCATCTACTAAAATTAAAAGGCAACAAGTACCAAGTGTGATTTTAATATTATTTAGAAGGAAAGCTTTCACATTTTATTTTAAAATTTTGCATACCATAATGTAAAATTAATTCTGATCAAAAACTAATTGACTTAGAAGACATATTCCAATTAATGCAGAGAGTGAAAAAAACCCAAATAAGAATAAATGAAAGCTTTAAAAATTTATGGGATCTGTGTTGAGTGAAAGTGCCATAAATCTGACAAGATTTTACACAATAAGCATTTTAAAACAGCACATTGAGAACAGAAGTAGACATCAGCAAAGAAACGTTTCATGCAGGTAAGGGATTCTGAGATTTAATACCACTTTGATTTATGCCTTCTGACTACACTCAAATAGAGACTTCACTTATCTGCCTATGTAAGAAAGATTCTGTTTAAAAGCATCCATTTGAATTTAAGGTAAGATTTTGTTTGTGTTTTTTTAACTGTTGTGCCAATTACAATGCATTAGATCTTGACTATGATATGGAACTTTGTTAGACAAAAGAGTTCCAGCACCATATGCTCCCCTGTTAAGAGTAATTCCTGAGCACTGCAGAGTGTGGTCAAATTTACAATGACAATAAAATATAATACTTTTCTATAGCAATTTAGTCTCTTACCATAAACCGGATGACATTATAACCAAAAAGTTAATTTTAATTGTTCTGTAAATTTGAAAACTGAGACAGCACTAGTAGTTTCCAAAATTCATTAGAAATGGGTATGTTTTGTTCTCTCCCTTGATTGATTAATGACAGTACTTTCCTTGTGTGTTTATTTATTTTTTCATCTATAAACAACTAGACTAAAAACTTCTCTTAAGGATCTCATTTATTTTAATTTTGAGTTTTCCAATAATCCCAATTTTAATATAAGTACCTTTCTCCTAATAGCTAAAAGGACAACAAACCTCCAGCTTTGGGCACATCTCTTTGAACCACGGTTCTCCCTGCATTAACATATACCTCAGAGATCTGGGCCCTATGAAAGCAGGATTAGAACGCTATCCAGGTCTCTCAAAGAAGAATCAAAAGAACTATGCTTGGAATATCATGCTCACTCAAGTGAGAGAAGGAATCGGAGTTCCAACCTCCATCGACGATCAAAAGTCTGGGACACCGTCTCATTTGCCAAGGCGTCAAAAATTAGATGGGCTAGACATGTAATGCGATTTGGAGACAACCGATGGACTAGAGCCGTTACTGACTGGATCCCACAGGACGTCAAAAGATCATGTGACTGCCCACCTACAAGATGGTCAGACTTGTTCCTCAAGACCCTGAAGGGACAGTTTGAGGCTCTTGTATTCCTGGAACAAGGAGATGCCATTGGGCTACACTGGCAAGTGTAAGTCAAAGGAAATGTTACTGGTGCCTGCTCGAGCAAATCACTGAATAACAGGATGTCAAGTGATCAAGTGACCTATCTCCAAATATGGCTATATTCAGAGTTAAGGAAGGAATCCTTCAATGTCCCCAAGTTGAGCTATGAAAACATAGTTTTATAATTTCCAGTACGACTTAGTAGGAACTCTCTACTTTCTTATAAAGGGGCCCTAAGAAATTTATTTATAAGAATATATCTAAGAGAAGGAAGAGAAAGAGAGAGTGAGAGAGAGAGAAGAGAGAGAGAGACATGCAAAGCACCCTCCTTAGAGGCAGGCAGGGGGAGTGGGGAGGAATCAGGGGACATTGGTGGTGGGAAAAGGGCTCTGGTGGAGAGAGGGGTGCTGGAACACTGTATGAATGAAACCCAAACATGAACATCTTAGTAATTGTATATCCCATAGTGATATAATAAAAAATTAAAAATAACTAAATAAGAAAATAAAAACTATGTTATATGTAGCACTATTCACAGTAGGCAAAATCTGAAAATAAACTAAGTGCCCAAGAATAGATGACTGGATAAAGCTGTGTTACATATATACAATAGACCAGTACTCAGCTATAAGGAAAGATTAAAGTCATGTAATTTTTTGTATCATTTTGCAGTTGGAGAGTACATGGAGAGAGTGAGGTTAATAATGAGAAAGATTGACACGGAATAGTATTGCTCACATGTGGATATAGGATACACAATATAGGAATAAAAAATTCCCTAAGTCAACAAAAAAGTGGTCTTCATTCGGAAGCTTCCAACAATGGAGGACATGTAGAGTGGATGGGAGAAGGGCTGAAGGTTCTGGTGAACAATGTGGAAGGGAATTTTCTAGTGACACTGTGCTGGAATGTTATACACATGAAAACCTATTTTTAATAGAATTGCAAACCATGGTGCAGATAATAAAACATTTTACCTATAAAAAAAGAAATATTAGACACAACTATATGAATGTTAGTTTAAAGAGAAATACAATTTCTACCTGAGTCAATTTTTATATTTATCTGCAAAAAGATATCCTCATCCAATAGTACCAAGAGTTTTGTCTTCTGTGCAGTGTAGATTGTGTAATAATGTGTTGATTTCATTTATTTATCTAGTTGTGATTACCAGGATAAAGTAAAGGAAATCTCTTGTCAGAGTAGCTCTTTGTTACTAATTTTTTAAGTGAAATGCCGTTTTTCTTTTTTTTTTTTACTTTTTTTTTTCTTTTTCTGTCACACCTGACAATGCTCAGTGGTTACTCCTGGCTCTTCATTCAGGAATTACTCCTGGTGCTGCTCAGGGGACCATATGTGATGCCCGTGATGGAACCCGGTCGGCTGCGTGCAAGGCAAATGCCCTACCTACTGGACTATTGCTCTGGCCCCAAAATGCCAGTTTTCTATTTGTTCTTTTTTTTTTTTTTTAGTAAATACCTGATTTTGCCTTTTATAATATGCTGATCAAATGTGACTTGAGAGTGTTCTCATACATAAATTATTTATGTTTTCTGTTCAATTTTGTTTTCCTTAGGAGAAAAATAAACTGTGCTCTTAGAACAGTGTCTTTCTGAATTGCTAGTGGTCTGAATGGTTTTCTTGACTTTCCCAGTGTTCAGTGTTATTCACAGAAATAATGCAGGCTTTGATAAGTATTTTAAACTAAATTGAAGATTATCAATGACAGGAAATATATCTTGTTTTTTTTTCAATTACAAATGGTATGTCCAGGAACGGCTCATATACTCGAACATGGGTGCTGGCTTGTGCCATCACTTCCCACTGAAGCACCGTGCTTGCCGCACTGGACTTAGAAGAATATTGATGAAAGTAGTGCTGAAAAAGTTGGCAGTTTTTATAAGATGGAATAGAAATGTTTTAAAATTTTAAGGATAAATCAAATAAAAGCCAATTCTTTGTTTAGTATATCTATACTGAACATAGTGTAGATATACATTTTTATTATTTTGAAATTCGTTTCCTTATCTTCTGATGCTGATTTAAATAAGTACAGGCCAGGGGTTAAGGCACATAACTAACATTTGCTAGCTCCAATTTGATCCTGTCAAAATATAGACCCCCTAAAGATTGTTGGGTAAAGCCCCAGACCATGAATATGACCTGCAGGACTGGGTATTCCCCCAGCCTGGCAGGTCCCAAGCACAGTCTGGAGCTAACGCAGAATGGCTGGCATAGCTTGACCCTGCCCTATTAAGAACAAAGTTCAATTTTAAAGAGTCATATAAAGCTTATTGTGTATTTGCTAAGTCAAAACACTCTTTAAAACTCAATTTTAGTAATTTGCTTATTTTAGAAACTTGATATCCTTTCCCTCATATGTCTAGAATTTCTCTTATTTCATTATATTTTTTTGAGAAAATATGGCATGGGGATAAATAGTTTGAAATTACAGTCTAATGCAAAGTTCATATTTATTCTTTCTAGTATATATATGTAACTGGCTGTGATCAATTAATTGTAAGCACCACTGCACTAGGACCACAGACATGGGGCAGAGCTGTTACTTGCTCTCGCTGTGCCCAGCGGCTCACGAGGCACCCAGGAGGATGGCAGGTTCTAGCCCTGGCCCGCCACCCCAGCAGAGCCTTGCAACAAGCCAGACGATCCCCACTCCATGAGGGCCTCCATTTTACACATCCGGACTTCTCTCTTGTCAGAACTCCACCCAGCAGACCAGCCTATCACAGCCCGGCTCATCGAGGTTCCATCCTGCAGCAGTCTTTTTTATTTTTATTTATTTTTTAATTAATACTTTTTTTATACCACCGTGAGATATACAATTACAACTTTGTTCATGTTTGGAGGTTTCGGTCACATAGTGTTCCAGCACCTACCCTCCACCAGTGCCCATATCCCACCATCAATGTCCCCAATTCCCTCCTCATTCCCATAGCCTGCCTAAATGGCAGGTTCTTTATCTCTTTTCCTTCTCCCTCTCTCTCCCTTCCTTCTCCTACACATTGTGGGTTGCACTACATACACTTGGAAGGCATCATGTGCATTTTTTCCTCAAAAGAAACAGTGACTAATATACAAAGGCAGTCCACAGAATGGGAATTAATATTCACCCAATACCCATCTGATAAGGGGTTAATATCCAGGATATATCAGGCATTGGTACAGCTATATAAGAAGAAAACAGCCAACCCCAATAAAAAAAAATGGGGAGAAGAGATGAACAGAAACTTTGACAAGGAAGAAATTTGAATGGCCAAAAGGCACATGAAAAAATGCTCATCATCACTAATCATCAGAGAGATGCAAATCAAAACAAAGAGATATCACCTCACACCACAGAGACTGGCCCATATTCAAAAGGGTAAAAAGTAACAAGTGCTGGCGTGGATGTGGGGAAAAGGGGACTCTCATACATTGTTGGTGGGAATGTCGACTTGTACAACCTTTCTGGAAAACAATATGGTCATTCCTCCAAAGACTAGAAATTGAGCTCCTCGTTGACCCAGCCATACCACTCCTGGGAATATACCCTGGGAAGCCAAAAACACACAGTGGAAACACAATCCACACTTTTATTTTCATAGCAGCACTATTCACAGTATCCAGAACATGGAAACAACCAATATGCTCGAGAATTGATGACTGGATAAAGAAACTGTGGTACATCTACACAATGGAATACCATGCAGCTGTCATGAAAAATGAAGTTATGAAATTTGCCTATAAATGGATGGACATGGAAAGGATCATGTTGAGTGAAATTAGTCAGAAGGAAAGAGAAAAACATAGAATGACTGCATTTATTTACATGACATAAATATATCGGGTGATCTTACCAAAAGTGGAAATTACCACAAACATGAGGGAGTCAGAGGTTAAGTAAGACAGAGAAGGGAACATGTGTGAATAAATGTCGAAAGGGCTGATACCAACATAGAACTGAACATTAAATACAGGCAAAAAATGCAGCAGTCTTTTTTAAATCCAGCTCAAACAATGCCGGGCCAGAGACTCAGAGACATGGGGCAGAGCTGTTACTTGCTCCTCCCTGTGCCCAGCCGCTCATGAGGCACCCAGGAGGGATGGCAGGTTCTAGCCCTGGCCCGCCACCTCAGCAGAGCCTTGCAACAAGCCAGACGATCCCCCCCATTCCATGAGGGCCTCCATTTTCCACATCTGGACTTCCCTCTCGTCAGAACTCCACCCAGCAGACCAGCCTATCACAGCCCGGCTTGCGCAGCCACTTGCGGCAGCACGGTTCATCAATAAATGCTGGACTTAGAGATGACTACAAGAGTATGCTACCTGCACGGCAGAGCCTGGTAAGCTACCCGTGTTGTATTCGATATGCCAAATACCAGTAACAATTATAGACCTCATTCGGAATGGATTGAGGCTCTTTATGTTCCTGGAGCAAGCAGATGCCCTTGGGCTCTACTAGCATGAGACAGGACATATGGAGATGTTACTGGAGCCCACTCGAGCAAATTGATGATGAACGGGAGGACAGTGACAGTGACAGTGATATATATGTATATATGTATATATACATATGTATATTTTTTTTGCTTTTTTTGGTCACACCCGGTGATACTCAGGGGTTACTCCTTATCTGCACCCATGAATTAGTCTTAGTGGTGCTCAAGGAACTATATAGGATGCTAGGGATCAAAACCGGGTTGACCATATGCAAGGCAAATGCCATACCTGCTGTACTACAGCTCCGCCCCCTTTTAGTATATCTATTGCAAGTGATATGTGAGGCTCCAAAGATACAGTACAGCAATAACAGTCTTTCCTCCACTGACCTGGTTTGATTTCTGATATCACCTATGAGTGAATTTAATCCAGGAGTAAACCCTGAACACTGCTACATGGAGTCCCAAAGCAAACACTGAAGCAAAACAAAAATACCATGCAGAGATAACAAAATAAATTTTTAAAAAAAATTAAAATATAGAAAAAATACTGTGTTTATATAATGGTCAAAGTTATCTATTTTGCAGTAGTGTATAAACAAAACCGATTTCCCCTATTATACACACACACACACACACACACACACACACACACACACATATATATATATAAAAATGTTACAACTTTATGAAAGAATATACGATTATTAGGATGATAATATGATGATGATGATGGTGATGATGATGATGATGATTTTAGATAAAGAACACAAACCAATTTAGAGAGGACAATTAAGTAAAGTCATGCATTGTTTTTGAGTTTAGCCATATAATGCTTTAAAAAAAAATTCCTTCATTCCTTGCATTTGAATACTGCAGCAATTTAGGATTAGGCTAGCCAAAGTTTTGGAAAGAGGAAATGTCATCATGTTTACGTCCATCTCATCACTCAACCAATATAATAATTTCAAGTAAATCTACTATATGACTTTCTGACTTTTTTCTTTTAAAAATTGGTATCATATACCTTTGTGCATCCTACAATTGCTGGCAGGTTGGCTGTAGTTGTAAGGTGATTGCTCTCTTGAATACTCAATAGCCTTCAAACGGCCTTCTTGTTTCCATTTTTTACTTCTTCTGTCTATCCTTCATATAGCTGCCAACTTTCCTATAAACATAAATCCAGATTATGTCACTCCAGTTAAAACACTCCAATGCCTTTCAATTGTACTAAGAAGAAATTCAAAACTCCTGGCCGTGGCTTACAAGGACCTCATGTCCTAACTGCTGATCTCTCTGACCTTTTTCTGTACACTTTCTGCATTCATCATGTTCTGGCCATACCAACATTTTTTGTTCTTCTAGAAAACAGAACCTCCATGATGTACCTATGTCATTGTGTGGAACTTGTATGAGGCTTTTTCAAATATTCTTTTGTTAGATAATAATGTGTTTGATTTCTTATTATCGTTTGAACATGTACTTAAATGAAAATTTCATGCATAATTGTTCCATGGACTAAAAAAACCCCTGAAGTTTCAAAACCTATACCAGGGCCCACTCTCCAGATTAATAAATATAGAATGAGAGAACATAGTTATCATGTCTTTGGTATATTTAAAATCTCATATACTGATTTTAATAGGAATCTAGAACATAGACTTTAATTAATTACATATGTATTTGTTTTAAAGTATTTATTATTTTTAAATTATTTTAAACTATTTATTAGTTTTATTAAGTTGCATTGAAAAAAAATCCAAACTAAATGAAAACAAAAGTTCAGGTAAAAATATGAAACTTTTTTTCCAAGCCATGAGAGTCCAGTTATAGTTCCTTACAGGCTGGACTCAGAAAATAGGTAATTAAAATAATTTACAGCATGAAAATATAAACAATAAAATGTCCATTGTTTTGTTTTCAACACTAAACAATAAAAATTAAAAATAACTAAAAATGGAAGAACTGAAAAACTCAATTTTCTAATAACTTAGTTTTGGAGAAACAGAAATTCTTGACTGAAATAAAATCCCAGATTTAATTTTTACCATCAATATTTGAGATTGATAAGAATTTTAATAAAGCCTCATCAATAGTGGAAACATCAGATTATTCAGACTTTTAAATTTATGGAAATATCAAAATGTTAATACTACCACTATTAACAAAATGCCTACAAATAAGTGCACATTGATAATACAAAAGACATATTCAAAGCTTTAGTTTCTCTATTAATTTAGTGAAAAATCAAGGGATAATTAAAGATATTTTCCTTCTTTTTCTTTTTATCAGACTTCCTAGTATCTCAGCTAGGGGATGTTTAGTGTAAGGATGAGAGGAGGCTCTAGTACATGAGCTTTGCAGTACTGGGGATTAGTGGACTATGCTGCCAGTTCTTAGAACCTCTAGAGCTGTACCAAGTGGTCACTTGATCACTTGATCACTTGAATCCCGTTATTCATCGATTTGCTCGAGCGGGCGCCAGTAACATTTCCATTGGACCTATCACGTGCCAATGTAGCCCAATGGCATCTGGTTGATTCAGGAATATGAAGAGCCTCAAACCGTTCCTTCAGGGTCTTAACAAGGAAGTCTGACCATCTTGTAGGTGGGCGGCCACGTGATCTTTTGACATCCCGTGGGATCAAGTCAGTAACGGCTCTAGTCCAGCGGTTGTCTCCAAATCGCATTACATGTCCAGCCCATCTGATTTTCGATGCCTTGGCAAACGAGACAGCGTCCCGGATTCTGGAATAGCGACGGAGGTCAGAACTCCGGATTCCTTCTCTCACTTGAGTGAGACGTGATATTCCAAGCATAGCTCTTTCGATGCCTCTCTGGGAGACCGGATAGCATTCTCATCCTGCTTTCGTAGGGCCCAGGTCTCTGAGGCGTATGTTAATGCAGGGAGAAAGGTGGAGTCGAAGAGATGTGCTCGGAGCCGGAGGTTCTTTGTCCTTTTAGCTATTTCTTCGATGCCTTTGAAGGCATTCCATGCCGCTCTCTTCCTCCTGCGCAGCTCAGGTTTTAGGTCATTCATCATGTTGACTTCTCGACCTAGGTACACATAACTGCTGCATTCAGAGATGTTTGTTCCATTGAGAGTGAATGGGGCCTCTGGAACTAGTTCATTTCTCATGAACATAGTTTTCTTCAGATTCAGCTGTAGACCTACCTTTCCACATTCTCGGTCGAAGTCAGCCAGCATTTGTGCCGCTTGGCTAATGTTTGGTGTTATTAGAACGATGTCATCAGCAAAGCGGAGGTGGTGTAGTTGCCGACCATCTATCTTCACTCCCATTTCTTCCCATTCTAATTGTCTCATGATGTTCTCAAGGGTGGCACTGAAGAGTTTTGGTGAGATGGTATCACCCTGTCGAACCCCTCTTTTGACATCAATGATCACTTCTTTGTAGAATGGTGAGATCCTGGTGGTGAATCCGTAATACAGCTCACGAAGGATCTTGATGTATTGGGTTTGAACACCCTGTTTGACTAGGGCTTCGATGACTGCTTCAGTCTCCACAGAATCAAAGGCTTTCTGTAAATCAATGAACATGAGACAGAGTGGCATCTTGTACTCCCTACAAACCTCAATGAGCTTGGTTACTGTGTGGATATGGTCGATTGTGCTGAATCCTTTCCGGAAACCTGCTTGCTCGCATGGTTGACCTTCATCTAGTGTTCTGCTAATCCTGTTCAGGATGACTCGTGTAAACAGCTTGTAGATGACAGACAACAGGCAGATGGGGCGATAGTTGCCGATGTCATGAATGTCTCCCTTCTTGAACAGTAGAACTGTCCTGCTGGTTTTCCATTGGGAGGGCACCTTGCATTCGGACAGGTAGCGTGTGAAAAGCCGAGCTAGTGTATTGATGAGTACCAACGGCAGATTCTTCAGGTGTTCGGGTCTGACTTTGTCTGGTCCTGGTGCTGTTCCCTTCTTTACCGATGAGATGGCATGTCGGATTTCAGAAGGGAGAACGTTGGGAATGACATATCCATCCTGTGGAATTTGGTATGTGGGCAGGTGGATGTGGCTATCAAAGAGATTTGAGTAGAAGTCCTGGATAATCTTCTCCATTGCCTTTCTGGAAGATGTGATAGATCCATCAGGGCGTCGGAGGGCAGTCATCTTGGTCTTATAGTTGGCGAAGGACAGGCGGGCAGTGCGAATACTTTTCCCGGCTTCTGCTGCATCTTCCAGTATTTCTGCTCTTCTGTCTTTGAGGTCTGCTTTTATCGCTTCTCTGCACTGTTTAGCAAGCTTGGACGTTAGCATTAGGTCTCCTGAGGCTCGCGCCTTGCCACGTTGGCGAATGAGCTCAAGAGTTTCTGAAGACAAGCGTCCTTTTGTGTCTTTCTGTCTCTCGGCATTCTTCGCACAATCATGGAGGTGCTGAACCAGTCGGTTGTATTCTTCATCGATGTCATCAATGATGGTATCTTCCCATGTTGCCGCAATGGTGCCAAAGAGAGCCCAGTTGGTGGTCGTTCTGGGAGTTCTCTTCTTAAACTTTGCAGCCTTTTCTCCCCGTTGCGGGAAGTAGAATTTTGCACGAAGGGAGACGGTGGTCCGATCCTGTGTGGAATTTGGGGAAGACAGCAGCATCGGTCAGACAAAACCGTCGATTGAAGATGATGTGGTCAATTTCATTGTGGAACTGTCCGCCAGGAGATTCCCATGTCCAACGTTTCACTTCAGCTTTCTGAAACTGTGAGTTCCCATGAATGATCTTGGTGGACATGATGAACTCAGATAGTCTCTCACCTTGTTCGTTCCATTCTAGGCCATGGGTCCCGATGTGGAGTTCTTCAGCCGATCTTCTAGGTCCTATCTTGGCATTAAAATCACCGACTATGATCTTGTAGAAGGTGTGATCTTTTTATAGAACTCCTCCAATTCCATGTAGAATTTCTCAATTTCATCTTCTTTGTATGTGGATATTGGTGCATAGACAATGAAGATAGAAATTGCTGGCAGTGGACCACATCTCCTCAAGTGTAATCGTCCTATTCGGTTTGTTAGGCATTCAAATGAATCAATGTTGACAGCCATGTTCGTGTTGACAAGGACACCAACGCCACCGACGCCTCTTTCATCACATGTTCCAAGGAACAATTCTTCTCCGGTGTCAAATACAGCATGATGCGACTGGCGCCTCCTCGTCTCAGTCAGACCAATGATGTCGTACTTGATCTTTCTTGCTTGCAGCATCAGATCCTCAATATATGCTTCCGTTGCCAGTGTACGTGCATTGAAAGTACAGACAGTCATTTTAGTCCTTCTTCGTTTTGGCAGCCTAGGACAGCCTTGAAATTTTATCAGGCACTGCTTGTTTGCTTTTCTTACTGCTGCCGTATTAAGGGCTCTTTCGGGGTCAGGAAAATAAACATTTTTGTTACTGGATTTGGCATATCGAACACGCATCGGACAGCTTGCCAAGCTCTGCCATGCGGGCACTATATTCTCATTACTTTGTGGGACTCTCTCAGAGGGGTGGGTAGAATATTTGTGGTAGTTTGGAGGTAAGTCGCATGCGCAGCGCTGCCTAGCAACGGGAAAGCTGGTTTCTCCTCTGCCGGGTGTACCTGTGTCTTAGGCTCAAGCATTTCTGGGTTTGAAATACTCTCCTCTGAAGGGCGGGTCTCTGCAGGGCGGGTCCTTGTAGCCTGGGTTTCTGACAAGATGGGCTGGAGACTGGATTAATCTGTGGGCTGGAGACTGGATTAATATGCTGTGGGGAGATCTTACCAGCTGCAGAGTGTGGATTGTGACACAGATCGCTGCCAGCAAGGTGTGGGGGTTTCTCTGGGCTCCTCCGAGGCTCCATCGGGATGGTGGACTCGGGTCGGAAGTTGCTCTCGTGGTCCATGGAGTGCAGGGGGTTCAACGGGCGGAGGTTGAAGTAGTGTGCATTTATCTTTGTGACAATGACTGCATGCCAAATCGGAATGGAGACCTAAGGCTAGTCTTTTGTTCTTCGACCATAATCATCAGATCTTAGGAGGAGAAACCAGCTTTCCCGTTGAACCCCCTGTACCAAGTGGTACTCAGAACAATACATCATGGCAGACATCAAACAGGGGTCAGTCAGATGCCAGGCATGCTCCTTAACCTCTATATTATCTCTCAAGCTGGTCTTTGAGTTTATGGTTTGCTTCCTAAATACATAAATAATTCAAAAACATATTTCTTAGTAGCACATTCAAAATAGTTTGAACAAGAAAGAATGACTCAATGGTTAGAAAGGCAACATCTTGTCAGAGATTATGCAAAATTGACATTTACATGTAGATTACATGCTATCATCTTTTCCAACAATTGGTTTAAAAGGAGAATTCAGGCATACATATGGAAATGTGTATGTATATATATTTATATGATGAATTAATAGAAATAATTGCTTTGTTTATGTCCTTATGTAGGGAAGGATTTGATAAACTTGTTGACATTATCAAGGAATTTATGATGTCACTGAGATACTGCACCTAATTAAGTTTCTAGAAGACTGGGGATTGGAAATAAAATTTTGATCTTCCAAACCATTTTATAAACTTAAATAATATTGTCTACTCCCAGTCAAAACTGAATGCAATTATTTTACAGATTACTTGTAACAATTTTCAAAAAAAATGTGATCTGCTATTTTTTTCTCATGCTAAAATGACAAACAATTTTTCTTCTTTAATGCTTCACAATCATCTTCCAGAGGACTTTTTCTAGAATTTTCCTATATTATGCCAAATTACTCAATTCAAGGGTTTATTAATATAAATATCTCCAGTTAAACAATAGATCATATAAGGATAAAAAACTTAATGAATTATATTAAGGGCAGATCATAAGGATTTTTAATAAGTTAAGCATTTTTATAAAGCAATAGTTAATATTTTAATTAAAAAATTAAAAAGAAAGTGAACAATTATCTAATTTGATTATATATAGCTTTGGTCTCCCAGAGAAACTTAAGATAAAGATTTAAGTTAAAGTGATTTATTAGGAAGATAAACGAACTCAGGGGAAAGTGAAACAAGGAAATGCCTGTGTCAAATCAGTTCTACAGATAGCAACTTGGGTTCAAATCTACAGGGTATTTCTAAAATCAGTTTATGTGGTAGTGTTAATTGCTACAATTCAGAATAAATGTACTGATGCCTTATACTGCTGTACTAAAACTAGCTTATAGAGTATATAAATTCCCAATTATTTTATCTGCACAGGAAAAAAAATCCAATTTGGTACCTAAAGAGAGCACATCAGACAGATAGAACTGTTAATCATATAAGAAAAAAAATAAAGCAATTTAAAGGATTATTGGGATAACATTGAGAAATGTTTCCATTCCATGTTATTTGAACAAGGTTTATAAATTGACATTTTTCTTAAAAAATTGTGAACTTCATTTAGTGTTCTATTCAATGTAATGATCAACTACTAGAGGATTAGAAGGGAAAATATACTTGAACAGTGTCACTAATTTAATGAAACATCTTACACCCTATTTAGTAAGATGTATTGCTTTATGCTAGTATGTGTATGTGGATGATCTAGGAATTGGTTATGGAAAGGAAGAAACAGTCCAAGAGGTGGATTAGTCTGAAATGGTGTATTTTGGAAAAAAGAGCACTCCTGGGGGATCACAAGCCTCTAGAGAAGCTAATGAGCGTTGTGCCTGCCTGTACTTAAGCCAAGTTCATATTGAATTTAAAGAGGCCAGGACAGAGCTTTGTTAGCTAGTACCAAGGTCAGGTAGGTAGTCTTTTGTTGTGAGTGCCAGAGATCCGGAGAAGGACAAATCCCAGTATGCAAGTATAGACAGAATCTACTTAAATATGTTTATTCATGTAATTATGTGAATTTTTGACTACTTGTTCCCTGTCAATCTTCTTCAAGGACCATTTAAAATTTTCTAAGGAAGGTGCCAAAAGGTGATAGATTACTAATGTAAAGTAATTCTAATTTTTTCGTCATGCAAGCAGCCAAATAATTTGAGGCTGGATTCTTTCCTAGATCAGAGATGGCTAAAAGCATTTTTTTCTGACCAACACACAAAATAGAATTTAAATGCAAATTGTTTTGTTGACAGCATAAATATCAATTCAATGTGACATTGATGCAAAAAAAGAGGAAAAAAGGCCAAAAATGTCACTTAGGTTGTTTTAAAATATTTACCTAAAGTTCAAGACAATTTTGCAAATTCCCAGTGCATTGCACCATTATGCATCATCTTGAAATTACAGCAGTTTGTTTTTTCTTGGGAAGCAAATTTTTCATATATTAAGAGGTTACAGCTGCATTTTGCCTTAGCCAAACTATATTTTCTTTATTTCTCAAAATGTGCTACAGGATTAGTGATTGCCTTAGCTATCTTTTGAAATATTGACTTTAAACACTAATATTTTAAGACAATCATGATTTAAAAAAAAAACTACGAAACATTCTTTGGTAATTGAGAGTTCTGGGCTTATGTTTTTTTTTAAAATAAATTGTTAACATATTATTTTTTAGATCCCCTCATTTTACATCAATTATCACTTCCTTGTAGAATGGTGAGATCCTGGTGGTGAATCCGTAATGCAGCTTATGAAGGATCTTGATGTATTGAGTTTGAACGTCCTGTTTGGTAGGGCTTCGATGACCGCTTCAGTCTCAACAGAATCAAGGGCTTTCTCATCATCTTGAGCTCCCTACAAACCTCAATGAGCTTGGTAACTGTGTGGATAGGGTCGATTGTGCTGAATATTTTTCGAACCCAGCTTGCTTGCATGGTTGTCCTTTATCTAAATGCTGCCAAATATGTTCAATCCTCCAGATTACCTGGTGTTGGCCTTTGGCATCATGGCAGAGGCCAGTGGCACCAAGCTGGGCTCGATGAGAAGGAACTGGTCCTACTACTCTGGAAAATCGCATACCTGATCAACAAGAAGGCGGTGCAGATGCACGAGGTGAGGTTGGGCTGACCAGCTGAAGCTGAGCAAGGAGCGCAAGTGGAGAGCCAGGTTGACAAGGAAGGCCTGTCCACCTTGCCACAGCTGGACCAGGTGCTCAATCAGTTTAACCAGTCCGTGAGAAAGAGTTGAACATTGTGATGGGCAGTTCATTCTATCTCTGCACAGATGGGCAGCTTCACATCAGGCAAATCCTGCATGCTGAGCCATCGAAGAAGAATGTCCTGCTGCCTGAGTGCTTCTATTCCTTCTTTGACCTGTGAAGCAGTTCAAAAAGTGCTGCCCCTACTTCCCAGTCTTAAATATATAGGAAATAATACAAAAATCACAGTAAAATTTTCAAATAAAGGCTGCAAACACGAAGGGAATGAAATATTACAGAAAAATAACTGAATGAAAAAAAAATCCTTCAACCAAGAATCCCCCTACCCTGCAATGCTATCAGTCACTTGAGGGAGGGATGAACACATTCTCAAACAACAGCTGAAGGCTTTGGCGTCACTTGGAACATCTATGCAAGAAATAGCTCCCTATAACATGGTGCCCTGAAAATGATAAGAGCAATGTAAATCTTCAGAAAAATTTTTCAAAAGGCTCCCCTGTATTATTAATCACTCAAAGTGTCAACAGATTTAACTCTCTTATTAAAAAGGCATATCATAGCTGAATGTATCTAGAAATCTGATTCTTTACCTTCTGCTGCTTGTGAATTAACGAAAAATACTCTTGAATTTGCATGATAAACAGAAACACAGAGAAAAGAAACTTGAAAAATAGCCATACAAATTAACACTATTTTTATTTATTTATTTATCTATTAATTATATTTTATTGACCGTATATTGACCTTGAGATATAAAATTACAAAGATGTTCATTCCTGGGTTTCGGTCTTAGAGTACTCCAGCACTCATCCCTCCACCAGTGCCCATTTGCCGTCACCAATGTCCCCAATTCCCTCCCCCCTTCCCTAGCCTGCCTCTATGGCAGGTTCTTCATCTCTTTTCTCCCTTTCTCTTTCTTTCACTCTCTCTTTCTCTCCTCCTTCTATTGCACACTGTGGATTGCAATACATGCATTTAAAGGTTATCGTGTGTATCAGTTTGCCTGTATACAATGCTCAGTTATAGGCTGATATTATCACTGTTGACAAATATTAGCACACTGTTCCCTTCTCTGATTTTTGTGCATAGTGTTAGACAGAGGTGCAAATTCATTTTTTACATGTAGCTGCCAGTATTCCCCAAACTAACCTCTGACTCCCACATGTTTGTGGTAGAGCGCCACCTTTGACAAGACCTCCTGATCGATGTTTTGCCTTTGTTTATTTTTAATTTTTATTATACCACCGTGAAACATACAATTACAAAGGTGTTCATAACTGGTTCTTGGTAATAAAGTATACCAGCATCCATCCCTCCACCAGTGCCCCATTTCCACCACCAATGTACCCCACCCCTCCCGCCCACCCCCCATGCTGCCTTAATAGCAGGTACCCCAGTTTCCTCTCTTTCTCTCTCTGTCTCTCTCTCTGTCTCTGCATCTCTCTCCCTCTTATTTTACACATTGTGGCTAGCCCTGCATATGTTTAGAGTTTATCACTTAAGTCTCTTTGTGTATATTCAATGGTGAGTTTTAATATGCCATTACCATTCCCCACATTTCGTAAAACACTGGTATCTATTTATGTCGTATTAATGAATGCAGTCATTCTATATCTGTCCTTTTTCCTTCTGACTAATTTCACTCAGCATGATAGTCTCCATGTCCATCCATTTGCAGGTAAATTTCATAATTTCATCTTTTCTGACAGCTCCATAGTATTCTATAGTGTAGATGAACCACAGTTTCTTTAGCCAGTCCTCTGTTCTCAGGCATTTAGGTTGTTTCCAGATTCTAGTTATAGTGAATAGCACAGAGATGAATAAAGAAGTACAGATAGTGTATCTGCTATGTGTTTTTCTGTCTCTCAGGTATATTCCCAGGAGTGCTATTGCTGGATCAAATGGGAGCTCAATATCTAGTTTTCAGAGGAATGCCCATATTGTTTTCCAAAAGGGCTGTACCAGTCGGCACTCCCACCAACAGTGGATCAGAGTCCCTTTTTCCCCACATTTACGCCAGCACCGATTGTTCTTGCTGTTTTGGATGTGTGCCAGTCTCTGTGGGGTGAGATGGTACCTCATTGTTGTTTTGATTTGCATCTCCCTGATGATTAAAGATGAAGAACACTTTTTCATATGCCTTTTGGCCATTCAAATTTCTTCTTTTTGGAAGCTTCTGTTCATTTCTTCTCCCCATTTTTTGATGGGGTTGGCTGTTTTTTTCTTGTGGAGTGCTACCAGTGCCTGATATATCCTGGATATTAACCCCTTGTCAGATGGGTATTGGGTGAATATCCTTTCCCACTCTGTGGATTGTCTTTGTATCTTGGTCACCGTTTCTTTTGAGGTGCAGAAGCTTTTTAGTTTTATATAATCCCATTTGTTTATCTTTGCTTCCATTTGCTTGGTCAGTGTGTGTCGTCTTTAAAGATACTTTTTGTTTCGATGTTGTAGAGCGTTTCTCCTATGTTTTCTTCTATGTACCTTAAAGATTTATGTCTGATGCTTAGATCTATGATACATTTTGATCCGATTATTGTGCATGGCGTTAGAAGGAGGTCAAAGTTCATTTTTTACATGTAGCTGCCCAGTTTTCCCAGTAACATTTGTTGAAGAGGCTTTCTTTGCTCCACTTAATATTTTTTGCTCCTTTATCGAAGATTAAGTGGTTGTATAATTGAGAATGTGTTTCAGGATACTCAGTTCTATTCCATAGGTCTACAGGTCTGTCTCTATACCAATACCACACTGTCTTAATTACAACTGCTCTGTAGTAGAGCTTGAGGTTGGGGAAAGTGATACCTCCCATCTTCTTTTTCCCAAGGATTGCTTTAGCTATTCGGGGGTTATTATTCCATACAAATTTCAGGAGTGTTTTTTCAATTTCTTTGAAGACCATCATGGGTATCTTTATAGGGACCGCATTGAATCTGTATAAAGCTCTAGGGAGTATTACCATTTTGATCATGTTAATCCTTCTGAACCATGAGCAGGGAATATGTCTCCATTTCCTCAGGTCTTCTTTTATTTCCTGAAGTAACATTTTGTAGTTTTCTTTGTAGAGATCCCTTACATTCTTTGTCAAACTGATACCTAGGTATTTGATTTTCTGTGGTGCAATTTTGAATGGGATAGTGATATCCCATTTGGTTTTTATTTTTCTTTTTGTTGATATGATGTATTATGTTGATTGACTTGCGGATGTTGAACCATACTTGCATTTCCAGGATGAATCCCACTTGTTCATCGTGTATAATCTTTTAATGACTCTTTGGATTCTATTTGCTAGTATTTTGTTGAAGATCTTAGCATCTGTATTCATCAGGAGATTGGTCTGTAGTTTTTCTTTTTTGTGGCATCATTGTTTGCTTTGGGTATCAGGGTGATATGTGCCTCGTAAAAGCTATTTGGGAGTGTTTCTGTTTCTTCAATTTGCAGGAAGAGCTTAAAAATAATTGGCAGTAGGTCCTTTTTAAAGGTTTTTTTAGAATTCACTGGTGAATCTATCTGGACCTGGGCTTTTGTGTTTGGGGAGACTTTTGATTACCGATTCTATTTCCTCATGGAGATAGGTTTGTTGATGTATCCCAAATCTTCTTGTTGCAGACTTGGGAAGCTATGGGAATTCAGAAATTTGTCCATTTCTTCTAGGTTCTCTTGTTTTTTGGTGTACAGGCTCTCATAGTAATCTCTGATGATCTTTTGAATTCCTGTGGTTTCTGTTGTGATGTACCCGTTTTCATTTCTGATTCTATTTATTTGGGTTCTCTCTTTTTCCTTTTCTTACAAGTCTTGCAAGTGGTTTATCAATCTTGTTTATTTTTTCAAAGAACCAGCTTTTGGTTTTGTTGATCTTCTAGATTGTTTTTTGACATTGCATCTCATTGAATTCTGCTCTAAGTTTTATTATTTCTTTCTTTCTATTGGGTTGGGCTCCTTTTTGTTGATCACTCTCTAAGATCTTAACTTGTGAAGTCAGACTGTTTATGATGGCTTTTTCTTCTTTTCTGATGAATGCTTGAAGAGTTTGAACTTGCCTCTTAACACTGCTTTTGCTGTATCCCACAAGTTCTGGTAATTCGTGTCTTCAGTCTCATTTGTTTCCAGGAATCTATGGATTTCCTATTTGATTTCTTTTATGACTTGCTGGTTGTTCAGCAGTGAGCTGTTTAGTTTCCAGGTACTTGCTATTAGTCTCTGATTTTGTGTACAATTAACTTCTATTTTCCGTGCATCATAGTCTGAAAAAATAGTTGGCACAATTTCTATCTTCTTAATTTTATGGAGGTATGATTTATGGCTCAGCATGTGATCTATTTTGGAGTATGTTCCATGTGCACTGGAGAAGAAAGTGTATTCAGCTTTTTGGGGATGAAATGCCCTGTATATGTCTACCAGCTCTCTTTCTTCCATCTCTTCTTTTAGGGCCAGTATTTCCTTGGTAAGTTTCAATCTTGTTGATCTATCCAGGGTTGATAGAGCAGTGTTGAAGTCTCCAACTACAATTGTGTTGCTGTCAATGTCTTCTTTGAAGTCTATTAGTAGTTGTTTTAGGATTTTGCTGGCCCCTCGTTGGGTGCAAATTTTTTTAATAGCATGATTTCTTCCTAATATATGCATCCCTTGACTATTAAGAAGTGACCTTCACTGTCCCTTCTGACCTTCTTCAGCCTGAAGTCTATGTTGTCAGATACCAGTATGGCTACCCAGCCTTTTGGATGGGTTGTTTGAGTGAAGGATTGTTTTCCAGCCCTTTATTTTGAGCCTGTCTTTTCTCCGATTGTTCAGGTGTGTTTCTTGAAGGCAGCAGAATGTCAGATTCAATTTTTTTGATCCATTGTGCCACTCTGTGTCTCTTAACTGGTGAATTTAGACCATTGACATTCAGAGAGATTATCGTCATGGGATTTTGTGCTGTCTTTCTGAATAGGTTGGTTGTTCTTTTGGGTTATGTCTCGTCTTATAGTAGATCTTTCAGTCCTTTTAAGGTTGGTTTTGATTTTACAAAGTTCCTAAGCTGTTGTTTATCCAAGAAGTTGTATATCTGTCCTTCAATCTGAGTGAGAGTTTAGCCGGATAAAGAATTCTTGCTGAGGCATTCATTTCATTAAGTTTTTTTTATATATCCCACCACTGCCTTCAGACTTGGAGGGTGTCTTCTGAGAAGTCTGCTGAAAGTCGAATGGATGCTCCTTTGTATACAATTTCCTTCTTTGATCTTGCTGCCTGAAGAATTCTGTCTCTGTCTATGGCATCCATTACTTTGAATAGGATGTACTTGGGGTCTTTCTATTGGGGTCTCTTCTTGCTGGTACGCGTCGGGCTTCTTGGATCTGGATGCCTTCATCCTTTAACTTCGGGAACTTTTCAGCCAGGATGTTTTTAACTGTTTTAATTTCCTTGGGGTTACTTTCCTGTCCCTTTGGGACTCCGATGATTCTTATGTTGTTCCGCCTGGCTTCATCCCATTGTTCTCTGTTCCATTGCTGATCCATTTTCCGGTCTTTTTCCATCTTATGTAGTTCTCTGAGTGCTTTCTGCAGCTCATCTTAAGTCTCACTGATTCTCTCTCTCCGCTGCTGTCATCCTACTTTTGAGAGCCCCGATTGTGTTTTTCATTTTGTCTACTGAGTTTTTAAGCGATGATATTTCTATTTGCATGGTTCTCATTTCTGCTCTATTTCCTCCCATAGTTTATTGACTGCCCTTTCAACTGCTTTGTTTACGTTCTCCTGTATTTTTATTGGACATCTGCTCCATTTTTTCATTGAGCTCCTTAAACATCCTACCAATTTCTTCTCTAATTTCATTGTCAGAGAGATCATGCACATCTGTATTCTTTTTTGAGTCTTCAGGGTCGATTCCATCATTTGTTTTTCGAGCTGGGGATCTGCTTTGTTTCCCCATGGTGTTGTGGTGTTCAGGGATAGATTTCTCTTTTGTACTGTTTCTTTTTTCTTGAGGGTATTACCTTCCCTTGGTGTTGAATTTCCTAGTTTTTCTATTAGTAAGCGGCCTCGTTAGCGGTCACCCACCCGGCCAGCTGCACACCCCAGGGAGGTTACCTGAGGTGGAGTCAGGCCGGTGTGAGAGTTCAAATTGACCGTTTACTTCGGTTCTGCTCAGACTTCTGGGGGTTGTAGTTCCACCTTCTGCCGAGACCTGTAGCTGTACCATGACCCCAGGCGCCCACCTGGCCAGCCGCACATCGCAGGGAGGCTGCCTGAGGCGGACTCAGGCCGGTGTGAGAATTCTAAATGACCATTTACTTCCGGTTCCGCTCGGACTTCTGGGGGTTGTAGTTCTACCTTCTGCCGAGACCTGGGGCTCGACCACAACCCCAGGCACCCGCCGGCCAGCCAGTTTTGCCTGACTTTGGATATTGGTTTCATACTCTCTCTCTCTCTCTCTCTCTCTCTCACTCTCTCTCTCTCTCTCTCTCTCTCTATATATATATATATATATATATACATATATATACACACATATATAAAATGAATGTGAACAACTTTATTTAAAAATAAATAATGCAAAACAATAGTAATAAAATGCAAACAAGGTGAAGACGCAGCAAACCCTGAGACTGACCAACACTGTCACGGAATCATACACCATAGCAGGGACACAAGATGATTGTCGGGAATAAAAAGGCAACATCACTACTGGTCAGTCAGGAAAAGGAGAGAGTGGGGAGATCAGAGCTTTACACACCATGGAAGGTAACATGCGGGATCACACAACCTGGAGAAACCTGACTAGAAACATCCATTCAGAAGAGTCACCTAAATGGTCAACAGGAAAATGGAAATTACACAAAAGTATGAACACAAGACAGGGGAGGGAGTGGGAGAGATGGTCAAGCCCCTGCAACCCACAGCCCTCTTGCCCCAGTTCAGCTGTGTAAGGCCCTGGTGGTCCCTGACTCAAATTCTCAGGCCCACAGGTCTGTTTTTATTCCAATACCATGCTGTTTTAATTACTACTGTTTTGTAGTACAGTTTTAGTTGGAAATGATGCCTCCCATCTTATTTTTCCCAAAGCTTTCTTTAGCTATCAGTTGGGGTTTATTATTCCATACATCTTTCAGAAGTGTTTTGTCTATTTCTTTTAGGAATGTCATGGATATCCTTATAGGGACCACATTGAATCTGTACAAAGCTCTAGGGTGTATTACCATTTTGACAATGTTGATTCTCATCCATGAGCAGGGAATGTGTCTCCGTTTCCTCTGTTCTCTTTTATTTTTTGAACAATGATCTTGTAGTTTTCATTGTACAGATCCTTTGAGACTTGGTTAGGATGATCTGGGGTATTTGATTTTCTGTGGCACTATTGTGAATAGAATAGTTTTCTTAATAATCCTTTCTTCTCTTTCATTATTTGTAGATAGGAAAGCCACTGACATTTTGGTATTGATTTTGTACCCTGCCACTGTATTGTAGGTATCTATTGTTTCTTGGAGCTTTTTTTGGTAGAGAGTTTAGCATTCTCTAGTTATAATATCATGTTATCTGCAAGTAGTGATAGCTTGACTCTTTCCTTGACTGTCTGGATGCCATTAATGTTCTTTTCTTCTCTGTTTACTATGGTAATTCCAGTACTGTATTGAATAGAAGTGGTGAGATTGGGCAACCTTGCCTTGTCCCTTAACTTAGGGACAAAGCTTTCAATTTTCCCTATTGAGAATGATACTAGCTGTGGGCCTTTGGTAGTTGGCTTTGATATATTGAGTAAGGTTCCTTCAATTCCCATTATTTGGAGGGTTTTGATCATGTACAGGTGTTGGATCTTGTCAAATGTTTTCTCTGTGTCTATATGGCTTTTTATTTTTTTCTTATTGATTTGATGTATTATGTTGATTGAATTGCGTATGATGAACCATCCCTGCATTCCTGGGATGACTCGTATTTGATCATGATGATCTATTTGGTCTTTTTGATGAGTCTTTGCATTCTGCTTGCTGGTATTTTGTTGAACATCTTAGCACCAGCATTTATCAGGGAGATTGGTCTGAAGTTTTCTTTTTTTGTGTTGTCTCTGCCTGCTTTGGGTATCATAAATATATGTGCCTCGTATAAACTGTTTGGGAGTGTTTCTGTTTCTTATATTTCCTAGAAGAGCCTGAAAAGGACTTGCAGTAGGACTGCCTTAAAAGTTTGGAAGAATTCACTAGTGAATCCATCTGAACCTTGGTTTTTGTTTTTGGGCAGAGGGTTTTTTTTTTTTTTTTTTGCTTTTTGGGTCACACCCAGCGATGCTCAGGGGGTTGCTCCTGGCTCAGCACTCAGGAAGTAACCTGGCGGTGCTCAGGGGAACATATGGGATGCCAGGGATCGGACCGGGCTGGCACAGGCTGGCCGCATTTTTTTGGGCAGAGTTTTAATTACTGTTTCCATTTCCTTGATGTTGATAGGCTTATTCAGGTATTGCAGATCTTCTTGTTTTAGCTGTGAGAAGTAATAAGGTTTCAGGAATTTATCCATTTCTTCTAAGTTTTCATGTTTCATGTCATATAGATTCTCAAAGTAACCTCGATGATCTTTTGGATTTATGTGGATTCTGTTGTAAATTTTCATTTATGATTTTGTTTTTTTTTGGTTCTCGCTTTCCCTGTCCTTACATATCTTGCAAGTGTTTTGTGGATCTTGTTTATTTTTTCAAAGAACCAGTTCTTGGTTTCATTAATCTTTTGGATTGTTTTGTGGGTTTCCAGCTAAGTGAATTACTCTCTAAGCTTTATTGTTTCCTTCACTCTGCCTGGATTGGGCTCCTTTTGTTGGTCTTTTTCTAATATTTTGAGCTGTGTAGTCAGATTATTTATGTGCAGATTCAAAATAATTGTATCATACCACCAGGCATTCAAGCTAAAGAAAATAAGAGATAAGGATGGACTATCTCTTTTATGAGGATAACCCACCAGGTTATCCGGCAGGTAATCCACCAGGGCTGCTCCGCTCACCTGATCCCGGAGCTGGCAGGACACTGAACTTCTAAGGTGGAGTTTTTCCAGCTCATGTCCGAGTTGTACCTCACAGACGTGGCCAAGGCCTGCTGCCGCTACTGGCATGTGAGGGGTGTGTGCCAGGCAGGGCCTGCCTGGTGGGGAACAGGGCATGGACCTGGGCGTGGACCAGACCCAGTGACCTCATAGCCCCTTCCCTCGGTGTTCGACTGGTTCTCTGCAGCTGAAAAGGAGTGGCAGGGCATGGGCAGGACCTCAGAGGATGTGGCCTACGAGACTGATGCAGAAATTATTCGTCTGCTGAAGTGAACCAAGTTGAGCATCATGAAAGATGAGCCAGAAGAGGCCAGGCAAGCTATTAAGAGTATACTGCCCATGCAGCAGAGCCTGGCAAACTGTCCGATGTGAATTCGTATGCCAAAACCTGTAATAACAATGTTTATTTTCCCTGACCCAAAAGAACCCTTAATATGGCATCACTAAGAAGGATGAACAAGGAGTGTCTGATAAAATTTTAGGGCCAAAATAAGCTGCCAAAATAAAGGACTAAAATGACTGTCTGTAATTTCAATGCACATACACTGGCATTGGAACCATATATCGAGGACCTGATGGTGCAAGCAAAAAGATCAAGTATGACATCATTGATCTGACTGAGACGAAGAGGTATCAATCTCATCACACAGTTTTTGACATCTGAGAAGATCTGTTCCTTGGAACATGCGACAAAAAAGAGGCATTAGTGGTGTCAGTTTCCTTGTCCTTGCTGGCTGACTTTGACCAAGAATGTGGAAAGTTAGGTCTACAGCTGAATCTCAACAAAACTATGTTCATGAAAAATTAACTAGTTCCAGAAGCCCCATTCACTCTCAATGGAACAATCATCTCTGAATGCAGCAGTTATGTGTTGAGAAGTCAACATGATGAACGGCCTATGGTCGAAATCAACATGATGAACCACCTAAAACCTGAGCTGTGCAAGAGGAAGAGAGTGGCATGGAATACCTTCAAAAACATCGAAGAAATAGAAAAAAGACAAAAATACATCTGGCTCCAGGCACATCTCTTCAACTCCACCATTCTCCCTGCATTAATATACGCCTCAGAGACCTGGGCCCTATGAAAGCAGGATGAGAATACTATTGTGTCTCCCAAAGAGAAATTGAAAGAGCTATGCTTGTAACATCATGCCTCACTCAAGAGAAAGAATGAATCCAGAGCTCCAACCTAATTCTGCCTAATTGAGGAAAAAAAATAGACAAACCCTAATTCCAAAGTTCCCAGTGCAGAGTAGGGTCCCCAGATATCTTGAGTACCACTTCAGAGTAAAGAATAAAACAAGAGAAGAAAAATGAAGAAAGGAGAAAACAAGACAGGATCAAGATCCAGACAACCAGACAAGTTAATAGCAGTTATCCTTACTCCTCAAGCTTTTTAAATTATTGAAGAAAAAATAATTACTTACTAACACATTTTATGAAATAAACATTACCTATTACCAAAGGCAGATATATATTTAATAACGAAATGTACAGACTTATATCCCTCATGAACAGTGATGTGAAGGTGCAAAATAAAGTAATTGCAAACAAAACCTGACAATATATCAAAGGGATACTCCATTTTACCAAGTGGATTTCATCCCATGGGTGCAAAGATAATTTGATTTATGGAAATAAATTAACATAAAATATAAGAAAAAAAGCTTTTGATTATAGCAATTGATGCAAAAATAGTTTTGGTATGATTCATGATTAGAAGGACTATCGGTGTTATCAGTTTGTCCCCAGCACTCACATCTGTTCTATCATTTTCTCTTAGCATTTTTAATGTGCTTTCTAGCTCCAAAGAAAAGAGACCATGACAAGATAATTTTTTTGGAGTTAAAACAAGCAACAAGAAACAAAATGGTGGTATCAGGATGATACTTTTTGGTGTCATTGTTATCATCCTTAACTAGAAGACAATCCAACTAAGGATATAAGCACTTAGATCATTTAGTATTTGATCTCTAACTTTTGAGTGGGAATAACCTATATGAACAATGAAGTCTACTTCCTATTCTGTATTTTCACTCATGCAGTGCTGTAAATGGTTCAGTCAGATATGACTAATAAACATTTTTTAGTTTATTAGTCACACAGTATTAAGGCAGGTATCAAGACATATAAAATATATTTTAGTTTTATTTTTGTAAGATTTTGAAAGAGTTTGTTTTCAAGCATTGTGCAGTAATAATAGCTTCCTTGGTTGTTTTGGGATGATCATTGCTGCAAGTTCTTATAATAGGAAAATGTATATTAATTATTGCAACTGAAAGACTAATGCATAATAGAACTTTGAAATGAACTTATCAGTTATGTGAAGGATTGAGTGTTATTCTAAGATGCCAACTATTTCCTTTTGATTTCTATATATAATGATCTTAAAGTTAACAGCATGAATTAATATGAATTAACATGCAACTTTAAGGGATTGCAACAACAGATTATCATATATATAATTGTTTATATCTGCTGACAAATTATTTTTGACATGGAATATTTTTAAGTGACATAGAGTGGTATAATCTGTTATTCCTTAGGTAAAATAAATTGGCTGTGCATAATTAAATCCTCAATACCTCAAAACAAGTATGAGTAATAAAGCATTTGAATGATTTAATCAAGGCTGCATTTTGGAAATACTGCTGATGATTAAACTGCTGCGGTTCATAATTTGGCTTATTATTTTTACATTAAAGCATTGTCCAAGTTTTTCTTTTACTAGCCATCAGTATGTATTCTATTACCTTAGTAGTATAACATTTATTTATTTTTGGAAAATACATCCACCATTTTGTTACCTATTTTATTTTTTCCTGTCTTAAATGAAGTTTGAATATTACAGTATTCTTTAATTGAAAAAGCATTTTCACTTTTTCTAACTATTTTTTATTCACAACATCTGCTGCTCCAATTCTATACTTTAATATAATACATTTTTTGTCAGAGACATAAAGTTTTAAAAAAGGAGATATAACATTTCCTTTCCTTAAATTTAAATGATGATAATAATTAAAAACTTTTTCAAGTTAGATAGAATGGGGAGATGAATATGATCCGTGAGAAAATATTGGCGGTATGTGGACACTAGCATTGGTGTGAACTCAGGACATTGTATATGCCGGAAAATCTGTAATTCAAATTATTTTAAATGACAATATCTACATCATTGAAAAAACAGTAGATTTTTGAAAGTATGTTAGCAAACGAGTTAAATGATCATCACATTTGTAGTGCTCTATTGCTGAAATTTAATTGCCAACATATTCACTTAAGAAGACTGATTGGTGCCAAGTGCAGAGAAGATAGTTTGCACAACAATTGTGACAGGGGATTCCAAGGACTATAAGCTTCAGTATTTATTATGTTCCATATATTTACTTTTGGTTTGGGAGCAATGCAAATTGTAATTTGGGTTGTCCATGTTTAATTCTCAGAGGTTATTCCCTGACTGGAAACTAAACAGTGGTAGGTATGGGGCCTAGAGCTACAGCATGCAAAGCATGCTGTGCAGCCCTAAAGCTAGTGCCTCATTTGATATGTTTCAATTATAAGACATACTCACACTTCCTTAAATATATAATACTAAATACACTAAAGCTTTATTTATTTATTATTTTTAAAGAAAGAAAAATAATTTTAATTGATTGTAATTTATACTATAATTTTCTTTTAAAGCAAGGATTTATTTCTGCATTGTTAAAGACTAGTGTGATTTCTCATCTACTGATAAATAAAGAATATCTTCTTGTTATTTCTTTATTTATATTTGTTTATTGAATCAGTGCAATAGAACACTACAAAGCTGTTCATGCTTGTGTTTCTGTCGTACAGTGTTCCAGCACCTGTCCCTCCACCAGTGCACATTTTTAACAGCAATGTTCCCCATTTCCCTCCTACACATGCTCTCAACGTGCTTCACACAAGCACTTTTCTTTTCTCTCACACAATCATACTTTTAGTTTAAGAAAATTGAAATCAACAATATAGACTTGTCTCATTGCAATTGTTAATAAATAAGATGTTCTTTATGTTGCAACTAGTTAAGTTTCTCCTTCCCTCCCTCATTGCCTCCCTCCCTCATTCCCTCCCTCCCTCATTCCCTCCTTCCTTCCTTCCTTCCTTCCTTCCTTCCTTCCTTCCTTCCTTCCTTCCTTCCTTCCTTCCTTCCTTCCTTCCTTCCTTCCTTCCTTCCTTCCTTCCTTCCTTCCTTCCTTCCTTCCTTCCTTCCTTCCTTCCTTCCTTCTTCCTTCCTTCCTTCCTTCCTTCCTTCCTTCCTTCCTTCCTTCCTTCGGACATCTCTTTTCTTCCCTAAAATGTTTCATGGTAAGTGATAACAAATCCTGCTTAAGTATTATTTTAATTTTACATATTGACAACATTTTAATCATATCATTATTTTAATTGCTAACCTAACCAACTTTTTTCTATTGCTTATATATTTATTTTATTTTTGTTGCTTTTGTTTGTTTTTACCATTCCCAGTGATGACCAGAGTTTACAACTGGATTTATGCTCAGCGATAACTCCTGGTGTGTCTCAGAGGACTCTACATAGTGTTGATGATAGAGCTGGGTGGGCTGAATCAAGGCAAATAACTTGTCTTTAAGCTATCTCTCCAGCCTTCTGTTTGTATTATTCACACCTAATAAAACGTTATGGATATATAATTGGTATACTTTCAATAAATTAATTCAATTTTATGAAAACAAATTAAAGTTGTAATCAATAAAATTATTTAATGAGAAAAATCATATATTATTTGGGACTAAACAATTAGGGTTTTAGAGATGGTTGGGCAGTAATAGTTCTTAGATTGGAAAATGAAATAGGTGTCTGAACAATATGTGTGTTTCATCCTTGTGAAATAATCTTACAGCTCTTACTCTGAGAACATGGAAGTTTTACAAATAGAATTAAGATTTAGTTTTATCTTACAGTGATTGCCTTAATGACTATCATTTTTGTAAGTTTTTATTCACACTTGGTTTGATTATATATATTGTAAATGAAGATATAAAGAAGCTTTTAGAAGAGTTAACTAAATATATAAGTACATAATTATATATACTTATATATGCTATATTATGATTAATATTTATATATAATATGTAGAGATATTCAGCAAATTCAATCATAATATTTATGAACACTGAAGTATTAGCATTTAAACGTGAAATTTCATCTGTTTAATTTTGAAAACAATACCAAAATTTTATAAGTACTACTTAATCTGGCAAGTAAATTCAATATCCCAATAAAAGTGGCAATCTTTTATAGTATAAGGAATGGCTATTTCTTCCTTAAAATGGATATTAAGTTCTGTTCCTGTGCATTTTCTCATTAGCAAAAAAAAAAGCTTTTGCCATTCAATTTCTTTTTTCGTAGGTTTTTCCTTTGGAATGAAGAAATTTAAGAGCAATTTTACTTGTGCCCTCATTATTGCTATGCTGTAGTCATTTTCTACTTTTCAATGACTTTGAAAATGATCTTGTACAGTAGTGGTTTCTTATTATCCAGAAAGGTACTAGAAATAAGTGTAATCTCATTATACCCACAATCACTCAGTAGAAAATATGTAATATTCATGTGAATATCTGTGAGGTACTAGGGTATAGCTGAATAACTTCATTTTCTCAGCTGCATGATGATACAATTACATTTATTTTTTTAAATGACAAACTCATAAAATTATACAGTGACAATCAGCACAAATGCAGAGTTGCCATTTGCATAGCAGAAATGGGTTATAGTATAAACCTCTAATTTAGCTAATGGAATTTTGAAATAGAGCTTATAACCAAAGTGAAATCAAACACAATGGTCTTAGCTGACTCTATTTTATAATCACTTACATTTTTATTGCTAATTCACCTAATTGAAGTCAGGAGTAAATACACCATTAGCTCATGATAACTTAGGTTAGAAAAAAAGCTTCACTATTACAAAGGATAAATAAATGTCCAGAAGAAAGATGCATGCATACACTGAATATTATTAGTAACACAAGAACACAAAAAATCCAATCTACAAATTCTGGTTCCTGGAAATAACAAATGTTCTTTGAGATCATCATGACCTTTTATAATCTCTGTATTATGTGATTTATCTTCCATGGATATAGTCAATTGACATAAAAATGAAATATATATAATATAACTTGTGATATACTTTATAAACCAAGCAAGTTCATGAGTATTATAGTGGTTGTAATGAAATAAGAAATCAAATATTCAAACAAAGCTGTTACAATTAAAATATTAAGTATCTGAGTTGGCCAGACCAATAGTACAGTTGGTAAACAATGTGTTTTGCATGGTGCAAACCTGGCTTGATGCAGAGCAGGACACATGAACTCCTAGCCTAACCAAGAATGATCCCTGACATCAGAGATAGGGGTAAGCACTGAGCACGACCAGGGGTGGCCCTATAAAACATAAAAAGAAGACAAAAAATAAGTTAAAAAAGTATCATTTCAAACATTAGTAAAAATATGAGTAAATTTGAAATATGAGGTAAATTGAGCCGTCTGTGTTGTTGCTTTCACTTACTGAACTTAGTGGGCTTCTACTCAATTTTTTAAAAAAGTTGTTAGTGTTGATGGAAATTGAATGGTATTGCTCTTGAAAGAAGTTTGTATTATAAGTCCATGTCTAGAAAATAAGTCTTGGAAAAATTATATAAGGCGCAACATTTCAGGGCTTGGCCTGCATGGAGCCAATCATGGTGTGATCTCCGGCATCACCAATTGTACTACAGAATCCTGCCAGTGTACAGAATTACTGAATACAGAGAAAGAAGCAAGTCCTGAAATCTGATGGGTATGGCAAATCTCTTGTGTATGGCAAAATCCAAAATAAGATGTATCAATTCACTGTGATGTTGGAATGATTGGTTATGACCGAGTTTCATTAGTTATGCTTTATGAGAAAATTACTGTTTAAAGGGTAAGAAAAATCCGTCCTTTGCAATTCTGACTGTGGACCATTCAAAATGATTTACTACAGTAGAATCAGATATGTACATCTTAAAAAATATTTTATTTAAACACCGTTATTTACAAAGGTGTTCACAATGCAGTTTTTTAGGAATTCAATATTCAAACACCAGGCCCTCCACCAATGTGTCCTTACTGCCTCCAAAGTCCCTAGTATTCCACCCATCCCACAAGCTTACTCCCTAAGCAAGCATTAATTTCCTTTATATTGCTTATTATAAACATATATCTCATTATATTGTTGTTTAAGTTATTACTTATTACTGAAATATTACAGATAAATTTAGCCGTCTGTGTTGTTGCTTTCAGTTATTGAACTTAGTGGGCTTCTACTCAATTTTTTAAAAAAGTTGTTAGTTTATTACAGACAATCAATATTCAACCCCAATTTCAACACCACTGCAACTTTACACCACCATAATTCTTATTTTCCCAACCACTCCTTAAGCCTGCCTCTATAGCACACCCTCAATATTCTGCATGATATAGTAATTTTCTAAAAGTGATCAATAAATGTTTTCTTAGAATGTTCGATCTCACCATGGAACCATTAAATCCTTTCATAAGAAATGAACAGAAACTTTCTCAAAAAAAGAAATACAAATGGCTAAAAGACACATGAAAAAATGCTCGACATTGCTGATCATCAATGAAATGCAAACCAAAGCAACAATGAGCCTTCTATCTCACAACACAGAGAATGGTGCACATCTAAAAAGCAAGAACTACCAGTGCTGGCATGGATGCAGGAAGAAATAGACACTGCTTAGTTGTTGGCAGAAATGACAAGTGATCCATTCTTTTTGGAGAATAATATGGGCATTCCTTAAAAAGCTAGAAATTGAGCTTCCATATGACATAGAGATACTGCTTCTGGGGCTATAACCTGGGTCTACAAAATACCATCTTTACCTCATGTTTATTGCAACACTATTCACAACAGCCAGAATCCGTAAACAAGCTCACTGCCTGAAAATAAATGACAGATTAAAGATACTGTGGTACATATATACATTGAAATACTATGCAGCTGTTAGCAATGATGAAAAGTGCACCTGCTCACCCCTCATCAGCACGGAATTTTTGAGAAGTATCAAGAAATCTCAAGTCCTAAAATTGGAATGAAGGAAAAAGGAATGATGTCTTATAGATTCAAATATATTAAATGGGAAATAATGAGGTTGATGATTTTACAAATGTTCATAACTCAAAGATGCATAACATATCACCATGTATATGCACATATGCACATGTGTTTTATTCATGTGAATGTATAAATAAAAACAAAATAACATTTCTATTTGCAATTCTATTACATGTTTCAAATTTCAATTGGTAAACTAAATTTTTTTGTGTTCATAGTGTTCAAGCATATCAATCAACTTAATTAAGATTTTATCAGGGGCAGGAGCAGTAGCACAGTGGTTATGGCATTTACCTTGCACCAGCTGACCCAGGTTAGATCCCCAGCATCCCATATGGTCCCCTGAGCACCACCAGGAGTAATTCCTGAGTGCAGAGCCAGGCATAACCCCTGAGCATCACTGGGTGTGACCCAAATAGCAAAAAAAAACTATCATAAGATAAAAAAGTTAAGATAATATAGATACTTTTGTATGAGCAGATAGTGTTTTGAAATCTTTAAAAAAATCTAAGAAAACCAACATTAAGGAACAGATGACAGTAAAATGAAAAATAGACAAATAAATTTCTCTAGAAATTATATTGTGAAGTAGTTTTATTATTTAGAGAATAGTATTGAGCAAAATAAATATTTAAATAAATAATGCTTTGATCACTTGATCACTGAACATCCCGTTATTCATCGATTTACTCGAGCAGGCGCAATTAACATTTCCATTTGACCCTGTCACGTGCCAGTGTAGCCCAATGGCATCTGGTTGCTTCAGGAATATGAAGAGCCTCAAATCGTTTTTTTCAGGGTCTTGACAAAGAAGTCTGACCATCTTGTAGGTGGGCCGCCACGAGATCTTTTGACATCCCATGGGATCCAGTCGGTAACGGCTCTAGCCCAGCTGTCATCTTCAAATCGCATTACATGTCCAGCCCATCTGATTTTCGATGCCTTGGCAAACGAGACAGCATCCCTGACTCTGGAACAGTGACAGAAGTCTGAGCTCCAGATTCCTTCTTTCACTTGAGTGAGGCGTGATATTCCAAGCATAGCTCTTTTGATTCCTCTCTGGGAGACCCGAATAGCATTCTCATCCTGCTTTCCTAGGGCCCAGGTCTCTGAGGCGTATGTTAATGCAGGGAGAATGGTGGAGTCAAAGAGATGTGCCCGGAGCCGGAGGTTCTTTGTTAGTTTAGCTATTTCTTTGATGCCTTTGAAGGCATTCCCGCCGCTCTCTTCCTCCTGCGCAGCTCAGGTATTAGGTCGTTCATCATGTTGATTTCTCGACCTAGGTACACATAACTGCTGCATTCAGAGATGTTTGTTCCATTGAGAGTGAATGGGGCCTCTGGAATTAGTTCATTTTTCATGAATATAGTTTTGCTGAGATTCGGCTGTAGACCTATCTTTGCACATTGTCGGTCAAAGTCAGCCAGCATTTGTGTCACTTGGCTAATATTTGTTGTTATTAGAATGATGTCATCAGCGAAGCTTAGGTAGTATAGTTGCCGACCATCTATCTTCACTCCATTCCTTCCCACTCTAATTGTTGCATGATGTTCTCAAGGGTGGCGTAGAAGAGTTTCGATGTAATGGTATCACTCTGCCTATCCCCTCTTTTGACATCAATGGTCACTTCTTCGTAGAATGGTGAGATCCTGGTGGTGAATCCATAATACAGCTCATGAAGGATCTTGATGTATTGGGTTTGAACACCCTGTTTGTCTAGGGCTTCAATGGCTGCTTCGGTCTCCACAGAATCAAAGGCTTTCTTTAAATCAATGAACGTGAAAGAGTGGCATCTTGAGCTCCTGATGAACCTCAATGAGCTTGGTTATTTTGTGGTTATAGTCAATTGTGCTGAATCCTTTACAGAAGCCAGCCTGCTCACATGGTTGTCCTTTATCTAATATTCTTCTAATTCTGTTCAGGATGACTCAAGTGAACACCTTGCAGATGATGGACAACAGTTAGATGGGACGATAGTTGCCAATGTTGCTGATGTCTCCCTTTTTTGAATAGTAGAACTGTCTTGCTGGTTTCCAATGGGAGGGCACCTTGCATTTAGACAGGTAGCATGTGAAGAGCCGAGCCAGTGTGTTGATGAGCATTGACAGCAGATCTTCAGGTGTTCAGGTCTGACTTTGCCTGGGCCTGGTGCTATTCCCTTCTTTACCTACTAATGGCATGTCGGATTTCAGAAGGGAAAACATTGGGAATGACATATCCATCCTGTGGAATTTGGTATATGGGCAGGTGGGGGTGGCTATCAAAGAGATCTGAGTAGAAGTCATGGATGATCTTCTCCATTGCTTTTCTGGAAGATGTGATAGATCCATCAGGGTGTTGGAAGGCAGTCATCTTGGTCTTATAGTTGGTGAAAGATAGGTGGACATTGCAAATACTTTTCCCGTCTTCTGCTGTATCTTCCAGTATTTCTGCTCTTCTCTCTTTGAGGTCTTCCTTTATCTCTTCTCTGCACTGCTTTGCAAGCTTGGACCTTAGCTACATTGGCAATTGAGCTTGAGAGTTATAGAAGATAGGTGTCCTTTTGTTTCTTTCTCTCACCATTCTTTGCACAATCATGGAGGTGCTGAACCATTTGGTTGTATTCTTCATTGATGTCATCAATAATGGTATCTTCCCATCTTGCCACAATGGTGCCAAATATTTCCCAGTTGGTCCTAATTCTGGTAGTTCTCTTCTTAAACTTTGCAGCCTTTTCTCCCCCATTGCATGAAGCAGAATTTTGCACAAAGGAGATGGTGGTCAGATCCTGTTTTTGGAATTTTGGGATGACAGCGACATGGTCAGGCAAAACCATCAATTGAAGATGATGTGGTCAATTTCATTATGGAACTGTCCACCAGGAGATTCCCCATGTCCAAAGTTTTGATTCCGACTTCTGAAACTGTGAGTTCCCATTTGAATGCCTAACAAACCAGATAGGACAATTACACTTGAAGAGATGTGGCCCACTGCTATCAATTTCTATCTTCGTTTCCTATGCACCAACATCCACATACAAGGAATAAGAAATTGAGAAATTCTATATGGAATTGGAGGAGCTCTATAAAAAAAGATCACACCTTCTCCAAGATTATAGCAGTGATGTCAATGCCAATATAGGACCGAGAAGATCGACTGAAGAACTGCACATCTGTACTCATGGCCTAGAATGGAACAAACGGGGTTAGACGCTATCTGAATTCATCATGTCCACCAAGACCGTTCATGGGAAATAATGCTTTACTTATAAATAATAAAAGATAACAGTCTAAGAAAAAATATCTCAAATAAGATAGATCAATTGCTATCTTCCTTTTTATTTCAAGGAATTGAGTGCAAAAGATGTACCTTGAAATTGACAAATCACATTTGCTTAAATATGAATTTCTTCTTTTCATTAAAGTAAAATATTGAAGATATGGTACTATTACAAATATGCTTTATAATCATGTAAAAATGTATGATAATACTGAATTCCAGTTTCATATTAAAAAAAAATACTTCAGACAAAACATTTGGAAAATTTCATAAGTAACATAATAACAAAGTTACTTGAGACAGAATCAATGTCTTTGATGGAAGGTTATCTTAGATGGATGACTATTTTAGATGGAAGATTATTTTAGATTAATTTAGTTGGTTAGAATCACAGGAAAAATAATTATATATTTTTTTCAGTTACTGGGTCACACCTGCCAATAGTCAGGGTTTACTCCTGGCTGTATGCACTGTTTGAAGTGCTAAGGGCTCGCTATAAGGTGTCAGGGATTGACCCTCAGTTGGTCATTTATAAGATTTCCCTACCTAATTTCCAGCTAAGAAATCAATATTTTTCTGAAGGTAACTATATAGTTAATTCCAGATGCTATCTTAATTTTATTAAGTACTGGTCATACAAACAATTGAAATTAAAGTCACATAGAAATGTAATTTCAATGCAATACAATGTCAAAAAATATATAATTTGGACCTTGAATAATAGAATTTAAGTGATGCCTTTTGTATAATGTGAAATATACAAACATATCTTAAATTATTCCATAGTAATGTCATAATTTATATAAAATTGACAAATGTGATATCAGGTTTTATAATAAAATCAGTAGAAAATATAATTCACTTGTATCACTTGTCTTTCTGTTCATCATTGATTTGCTCGAGTGGGCACCAGTAACATCTCCATATGTCCTGTCTCATGCTAGTAAATCCCACGGACATCTGCTTGCTCCAGGAACATCACTATCACTATCCGTATCTTCCCGCTCATCATCAATTTGCTTGAGCGGGCTCCAGTAACATCTCCATATGTCCTAGCTCATGCTAGTAGAGCCCAAGGGCATCTGCTCGCTCCAGGAACATAAAGAGTCTCAAACCATTATATTAGATCATGGGAATGACCTAACATAATTGTTACTGGTATTTGGCATATCAAATATGACACAGTAGCTTGCCACGCTCTGCCCTTCGGGTGGCATACTCTTGTAGTCACCTCCAAATACAGCATTTATTGATGAACCAGGTGGCCTCTTGCAGCCGTGTGAGCCAGGCTGTGATCAGCTCTTCTGCTGGGTGGAGTTCTGACGAGACAGGAGTCCAGATGTGGAAAGTGGCAGCCCTCATGGAGTGGGGGTCATCTGGGTTTTTGCGAGACTCTGCTGGGTAGTGGGCCAGGGCTAGAACCTGCTATCCCTCCCTGGTGCCTCGTGAGTGGCTGGGCACCATGAGAGCCGGTAGCAGCTCTGCCCCATGTCTGTGAGTCTCTGGATCAGCATACCTGGGCCGGACTCTTTTCAAGTCTTTTTTCATAATGTACAATTATTTAATATCCCAAAGAATTCAGATAAGTAGGAGTATTAAAGGAAAGCAAGATTTGGTTGTCATAAAAATAATGACTTGGTTTACATATTGGGATATGTAGTGTACTTGGTTAATAAGTGTTGTTGAAGTTTTCTTGAAGGCAGGCTGGAAATAATCTCTCTGACTTGGGCAGTATCACATAAATGCTTAGTTTAAAATATTACAGTGTCCATCTTAAACAAATTAAATTTTATAAAGTCACCGTCCTTTCCCTTCTTTTTATTGTTGTTGTGATGATTGATGACCATTTGCTAATTGGTTGTGGTGGTTGTCTGGAAAAAGAGCTCATGGATTCAGTAGCAATGTTCATTTAATTTGTGTGCTTCAGTTTTAGTGCTCGAACACATGCTTTCAGGAGATTGCAGTCCTAGCCACTGTACTCTCACTTCTTCTAGCTGCTGAACTCACCACTTCTGATTTTGTGTCCACATACATTTGGTTCTATACTAGACATTGTAGTGATAATAACCACATTTATAGACACCTTATACATAGTATTCTAATGTAAATGATTCTTTTAATTTTTCTTATATGAGCTCATTTATTTGAATATGAGGCAGATTTTTATTAGTTTACCTATTGAATTTCTTAAAATTCATACTCTTCTGATGATGATATGGATCTGTAGCATACCTGGAATATTAGAAATGTTTAATAAGTTATCCTATTCAAATTGATTTTTCAGACACAAATATGTATTCAATTAAATTCAGGCAATTCTCATTATTCACAGTAATTGTTTTCTATAAAGTAGTTACAACAGTAAATTAGAGAATAATAAACTTTGCTCTGAGGGAAAATACAGAGTTAAGTTTCTGCAAATCTCTGCTGACATTTTTATCAAGTAATCAATACATAATTTTGTATGTGTATTTCTATTTATTTTTAAAATATATTGTCTATTTATTAACATCGAACTCATGGCCAACCATACAAACATTCTGGCCTGAATGAAGCTTATCTAACATGCTTTTATTTTTATAAATGCACAACATATTTTAGTGTTTCAGAAATGCACTTTAAAACTCTCAGAATCATTTTAAAGAATGACATTGCTAACAAAAAATCATATAAATATATAAAAAATGACACTAGATGGACCACATATACACAGTTTGTTTAAAGTATTCATGCTGGACGAAAGAAAATCATGCCTTCACTAACTTCAGCTGAGAAATTTTGTGTGACTCAAATAATTTTAGTGTTTATTTTTACACTCATACAATGAAATATGATTTTCTTAAAATTTCTCAACACTTCACATCTATTCAAACTATCATTAAAATATGATTTGAATTGTCAATAATATTCTAATAAAATTGGGGTTATAAACTACTTAGCAGGACATGACTATCATTTTTGCAGGAAATGGAAAAAAAAACAGTTACATTACTGGGGAAATTGTTTTCTGATTACTGACTTATTTTCTTTTTGGTTCCAGCAATGTGATCACTGAAGGTTTGAGGTATTTCAGAAATGTATACATTAATTAGAAATCATTTCATGGTAAATTGTCCTGTAATCTGAAATTGAAATTGTCTTTTGTTTCTTTCCAATATGCAGTAAATGTGATAGTCTATATATTAAATATGCAATGGAATAGCTTTTAGATATAGTATTTATCAATAAATTAGATAGTAGGCAACATACACATTTGTTTTGTGTTTAATTGTTTTGTATAGGGTGTAAAAGAATTAGGATGGTAAGAATGGCTGTATCATCATGTATGGCTAGATAAATAGGTGGCATGTATCATTATTTAAGTGGCTGCACATATTTGCTAGAGAAACCTTCACAATGTCCTGATGATAGAGTCATTCACTTGATTTATCACAGAATGTCACTGCAAAAGATTCTCTAATAAAATGACTCTGAGCAAGTTAATAGTACAGTCACACTATAAACTTTTACACCTATTCAGTGTTGTTTTATGCTGTGAAATATTTGATGCTTGTCAGGACTCTAAATAAGTGTGTATGATTAAGGATTTTAGGAATGCCCTAATGAACTTTTGAAAAGTCAAAAAGCTGTGATATCTTTATTTATTTAAATCTAAAAACATTCTATAAAGAGACAATTAAATTGATGAGCACACTAAACTACCGCAATGTAAGTAAAAATTATACAATATTATAAGATAAAAACAAAATGTAAAAATAAAGGGCTTTATACTTGGAAGAGGAACCAGAGCAATAGAACAATGTGCAGGGCTCTTTAGCTGCTAACTTACATGTGGCTGACCTGGATTCCATCGTAGGAATATCTATGGTCCCACAAGCAACCTCAGAAGTAATTCCTAGGAGGAGAGCCAAAAATAAATCCTGAGCATCACTGTGAGTAACCCAAAATAAAATCAAATGAAAAAAAAGAGTGAGAAGTTATTATATACCTAAGAAAAATCTAAGAAATTTAGATCACTATACTAAAACCTTTATTATTGATGATCTTAAATGGAAATTGTTGGAGGACAGATTTAGCTATTCTGGGAGTTTTGTTGTTTTGCCCACTCCCAGCTTAATCTACTTAAGTCAAGGTTCATTCTAATGAGACTTCTCTTCTATGTAAACACTGCTAGAGGGTGTGGCAGTTACAGAAGTCACCTTGATTGAATAACTTCTGACTTATACATCTACTAAGACATCTATGTTTTCTAGATTGGGCACAGCTCCTCTTTATACCCACTGCACCCAGCGTGGGACAGTTAGAACTTACCAGGAGACTACCACCCTGGCTACGTTGAGAATATAGGAAGACTATAGGAAGGATCATACTAGTTTGCTCTAAGCAGGCGAGTGTGACCCTTTCAGTACAAGAGAACAAGATACTCAGAATCACCCTGGTGCAGATAATAACAAGAAGGACCTTGTGGGTACCATCTAGATTACATGAAGCTCATGAAGTTAAGATGTATTACTTTATATCAGCCCTCTCTCTCTCCAGTGTTTTACATAAGAGATAATCTCCTTAGTCCTTGACATAACCTTTGTTTATACCTGCAATAAGGTGTGGCACTACACTCTGTTTAGAGTTCTTTGTTGACAAGCCCCTCCCGGTTGGATTACTTTGGTGTATATAAGGGGACTGACTTGAGGCCCCTTCACCTTTTTACCTTTTACCTTTTGGCTCCTGTGACTTTTGGCTCCTCGGCCTTTTGCTTTTAGCTTTTGGCTTTTGGCTCGTTGGCCTTTTGCTCCTCCTTCTGGGTAGGACTCAGCTCGGGTGAGATCCTCTCTCTTTGGTGGGAGACTTAGGCTCTTTTGTATGGTCTAAGTTCGGACTAGAGGTAAAGTTTGTTCATTATATTGGATTGCTGTAGAAGAGCTTTTGTACTATTAAAAGCCTTTTTTGGACCTGCACCGGACTCGTGAGTTTTCATCTGTTCTCCCGGCGTCCTCGGAGGTAGAAGACAACCTCTGTCCCGACACTGTCGGGGACCCCGGCAGCATTCCCCAACAGGAAATGAAGAGATTATTTGATATTATGTAAAGTCCATACATATATTGATGTGTCCAATCTATTCAAGCACTGTCAAGGATTTGCCTTGCAAAAAGTGTGCATATGCCTAATCAAAAGCATGGAATTATAAAAATATTATAAAACTGATAAGAATAAGTATGTAGAATAAAGTTGAAGAAATTATACTATCATACGTTAAAAATTAAAAATAATTAAATGGTAAAGTGCATTAGAACTATAAAATTGGATGATGCAATGTCAGAAAATGAAATAAAGTTACATGTGAAGACAGATTGAAGTTTGGGAGTAAAATAGAGTACGCAGTATATTTCAAAAAGTGCCCTCAATATGTTCTATGGAAATTTGGAAAATAATTGAAATTTTACTACTATATTTAGCAGTATATATGTGACTTTAAAAGTAAAATTTTAATGTTACTGGATTATTAAATGCATTATTACTATACTCTTGGAGGATATAAAATCTTAATGAATAAATAAAACACTAGTAATAAAAGAGCTTGATAAAATATGCTTAAGTAAAATTCAGTTCATCAGACATATTAAATATATTTAAAAGACTAGTATATTATTTGTGGGAGAAAAATATTTTAAAATGTATTTACATATGTTTCTAAACAGAATAAATGGAATTTTTATGTTTCATTTTTTGGTTTGTTGTTTGTTCATTTGTTTATGGGTCACAACTAGCAGTACTTAGGGCTCACTCCTGGCTTTGTACTCAGGTACCACTTCTGGTAAGACTTAGGACCTTATGAAGAATGATGGATCCAACCCACGTCTCTAACATGCAAGAGAACTGCCCTAACTTGTATTATCTCTCACCCCTGCATTTCAGTTTTTAAGGTAGATTAATCAAATTCAAAATATCACATAGTCATTTTAAAGTCATTATCTTAAAGCAAATAAAATATGCTCAGTATCACTTATAAATTTGTAAAAGTTTCACAACACCATTTTACAGGCATAAATCTAAACCAAAATGGTATAGATTTATACATTCACTCAGCTAGACTGATTTGTTTGAATGACTTTACTGAAAAAATATTGGCCAGAATATTGATCAACTAGAAGTCTCACACGCTTACGGCTATGAAAAACAAATGCCCAGTTTGTCTGGGAAAATGTTTTCCAAATCGTACCACTACCTTCTTTTCCAACTGTTTTTTAATTTTACTATTAAATATGAGACATGTGTTTTGAATAGTGTTGGCTATAATGATTTTGATGTGTACAGTTAGTTCACTTATACACCAACAAAGTGTTCAAGGGCCCTGATTGCTCCTTTATGATATCAACAGTTAGCCTCTTTTTTCTTCTCTTTTGCCCCCCAATACCGCACCACTATATCCTTGACATTTTCCTATCTATAATACAGGGACAGTTGTTTACGCAATTTGATAACTTACATTGCTTATCTTGCTATCCTGTATCTCATAGAAAAGCGGTGAGAAAAATCTGTTTTTTTTATCTTTTTCTCTCCTACTTTGCATAGTATGATGTTGGGTTATAGTTGCAAGCATTTTATACTTAACATTGGGGTTTCCCCTTCTCCTCCTGCAGGAAGCTTAGGTTAATTGAGTTATACCCACTGTATAGATGTAGGCTACTCTGCAATAGGCTACTCTGCTACAACAACGGACAGCCAAATGCCATAAGAAGTATAAGTTAAAAGCATGATTTTGGAACATAATCTGACCTGATCCCAAAAGAAAAAACTAAATAAGGACACTGTTGGGGTTAGGAAACTAATATGGCTCAGAACTGTAGTCTAGGAAATATACCGAGATGTCCCCAAGAGAACACACCCTTTGTCATGTGTTCAAAGAGATCATTTTAAATTAATCTAGGGTATAATTAAAAGTCTACATCATTTACTGTGTTCATACAAAATGACCAGAAATGTTATTGAGAAGTGAACTTAATATAGTGTTTAAACTCCAGTAAAGGAAATGAGAAAGCAAAATGCCCTTAGATAGGATTCCATACTTGGAAGATACCGTAGAAGTTATTAAAGTACTGGAGCCCAAGAAGGGATTATGTCCTTGGGTTTACCTCATAGAAGTATTTTCCCTGTAATGGTGACTTAATAATCTATTGATTGTTTATGTTAATGTTCAACCACAGCTATGTACATTTGTGTGGTTTCAAACCATTAACAATTTCAGTGTAAGTGTACTATATCTTTTTAGAATTAGTATTTTTTGAGTTTGGGGAACCAATGTGCAATGGCTGGTTATGTCAAAGCTTAATTACTTATTTGAGTAATTGCTAAAATCTTTTCCAAAGGAACAAATCAAACAATAGTGAACTTCCTCCAGCAGGGTATGTGATTTTCTTTTTGCCACATACTTTCCAAAGCTGGGGAATCTCAACCCCTGCTGTTGAAAAAATATCTCATTGTCATCTTGATATGCGTCTACTTGTTAGTAACTGAAAAACCCTTTCATATATTATTGCCTTTACTCATTCTGAAATTGTTTGTTAATTTCATCTTCATGTTTTATAGGGTTATTAGATAAATTTAGATGTTTTTATAAAGAGTATTGTGATGACAAGGATGTTTTCATTTAAAGTAACATGAAAAAATATATATGTGTGATATTTTTCACTCTTCAAGTATTTGCTTATTTGCTCAAAAATGTCTACTTGAAAGAGAATTACTTTTTGATTTTGTTAAATTTAGTAAGTAGGGTGTTGTTTCTTCATGTAGTTTAATTTAAATTAGAGTTACTTTTAAAGAGAAAAAAGTAAATCAACTCTTGACATTGACACAACATTCTAAATTATATCTCTAGTGCATGTGATTTAACCTATTTTTGTTTAATGTTATAGCTTTATAAATGAAACATAACAGGGTCAACATAAGGTGATTCTCTGTAAGATACTGACTTATCCTATAGCATTTGTCTATTTTTATGCTTATCTTAGTAAATTTTTCAGTTATATGATGTGCTAAAATTATATTGGTAATGGCCTATGACATCACTCTGTATTCAGTCACTCTTGACCTTGATGAATGTTCTCAAAAAGCATATTATCTAAGGAATAACACTTTTCAAAACTACCTAGAACAGTCATGATTTTTTAACAAAACCAAGATTATTATAAATTTGTTATTTCCCTACCATAGATATTAAATCATTTAAAAATGGATTGTTTATTAATACAAGTTAGAAAAAGAAAAGAAATAAAATGATGGCTAATTCTGACCCCCAAAATATTTTGAAAGTGTGTGTAATAAATAACAAAGAGCTGGAGAGAGTCAGAAGACAGCTGTGACTGGAGAAATAGGTCAGAGACGGTATCTCTGTGATGATGGTAGGAAAAAAGCAATCACTCTGGACTGGATTAGGTGATGAAAGAAAGTAAAAGTGATATATGCATATACACTATCAGTAGCAATAGAGTAACCCACAATTCATGAAAGAGAAAACAAAAGGAAAAAATAAAAAAATAAAAAAGAAAAGAATAAAGTACCTGCCTTAAACCAGACTAGGTAGAGATAAACTGGGGCATTGTTGGAGGGAATGAACCATGGTTGGTTTGGATTGGTGTCTGAAATTAATAACTTTTAGCTGTGCAGTTCATAATTATATAAACACACACTAATACAAATAAAAATAGTGAGTGTGTGTTAGAGTATGTGAATTAGAGAGAGAAAGGAGAGAGACTTTGGTCTTCAAATAAGCAATCTAATTCAGTAGACAGATATAAGAATGCTTAATTAATCATAGATTTAAACCCAACTGACTATAATAAGTATCACAAAACTAGTATGTCTTAAAAAAAACTTTCAAAATATTTTATGTTGGATAAGTAATATGGATTTTAGTTTCTGTGGATATATAGTTCTGGATATTTCTGCTATATTAATCTGATTAGCAGAAAAGAAAAGTGTGTGTGTGTGTGTGTGTGTGTGTGTGTGTGTGTGTGTGTGGCCACACCTGGCAACTTACTGCAGGCTTTCTACTTAAGGGTCATTCCTGGTTTCACATCACCATATTCATGTGTGGTTCAGAGATCAAACAGGCTTAGCCACATGCAAATAAGTTGCAAACCCCATGTACTGTTTTGGCTTTCTAAAGCATAATATTTTATTAACATAATCCTTCAATATTTCCAATGCCATCAAAAATTATCCCAATAATATTTTAGAAGTACGCATGCTTTATAGAGCTTACAGACACAAACTATAATTTATAGATAAGTATATGCTTCAGAATAGTGCTAAACATACATAAACACACATACACACTCAGAACTTTAAAAAAATATTACACAATGGTGAGATACACAATTACAAAGATGTTCAGAGTCTGGAGATAGGACGGGGGTAGGGCATTTGCCTTGCATGCGGCTGACCCAGGTTTGATCCCTGGCATCCCATATGGTCCCCCGAGCACCACCATGAGTAACTCTTGAGTGAAGAGCCAACAGTAATCACTGAGCGTCGCTGGGTGTGACCCCCAAAAAAAAAAAAAAGATGTTCATATTTGTGTTTCAGTCAGACAATGTTCTGGCTCCCATCCCTCCAGTACTACCAATTTCCCACCACTAATGTCCCTTGATTTTCCCTCTCTCAACCTGCCTCTATGGCAGGCACTTTGCCTCTTTCTCTCTCTCTCTATCTCTCTCTCTCACACACACACTTACTCTTCTCCTTTTCTTAAACATTGTGGCTTGCAATAAATACATTTAGAGGTTGTCATGTGTATTCTTCCTTTTACCTGCTTTCAATATTCTAGGCTGGTATTATCATTTGCAATTATTGGTACACTGTTCCTTTCTCTGCCTTACCCAACTTTTATCTTTATAGTATTTCCAATCACAGGGGAACAGGATAGATATTGACACTCTAGAAATATTTCAATTTTTGAAATGATCGCACTCTAATCGCATCAGTACATTAGAAAATAATAGAGAGTTCAATCACTAAGATAATTTAAGAGCGAGTTAACTCAGGAGTTTGGACAATGTGAATAAATGTCAAATACTCATCTTTATAAGCCAGTTGTTTGAACAGCAATGCTTCTATTTATTGCTGAAAAATAACAGATGGCCAAGATGAACTATGTACAACTGCATGCTGTCAGTGTCACATTCTAGAATAACATACAGTTCCTTTCCACCCCTCTCTACAATAATTCAAATTATTAACAAACTCAAAGGAGTAATGAAAAAAGATAAAGTTATCCATAGCACGGAAGTCAAATAGACTTAATGTATCTACTTGAAGCAATAAAATCTAAAACTAAAATATTGCTACTGGAAAATGTGATAATTATATGCTATTTCTGTGACTTAACATACACAAGGACTTATGTCCTAAGTAAAATAAGTTATAGACAAATAGATTTCCATAACAGATAACTTGTCCAGAATTGAATTACAAGAAAGAAGTACTTTACACTAGGAAAGATAAGGTAAATTCATTTTGGTGAAGATATTTGTTTTTATAACAAGAATTTTTTGCCTTTATAGGTATCATTACCATGAAAGCTGTTTTGAATAAGTGAAAGGGAATGTAATGGAGTGAATTGAAAAGTGAAAGAAACAAAAGTAATGGTAGCAGGTATCTACCACACTTTTCAATCTAAGCGTCAAGAAGCAGTGTGTGACTAGTAGTAAGGAATGTGAGGCTGAGGTTGTTTTCATTTTTGTTATCGTGTTTATCATCAGCAGTTCTATTCTTCACTTGATCACTTGAATCCGTTATTCATCGATTTGATCGAGCCGGACGCCAGTAACAATTCCATTGGACCTTATCACAAGCCAAGGTAGCCCTGCCTCTGGTTGATTCCTGAAGGAATGGTTTGAAGAGCCTCAAACCATTCCTTCAGGGTCTTGACAAGGAAGTCAGAACATCTTGTAGGTGGGCGGCCACATGATCTTTTGACATCCCGTGGGATTCAGTCAGTAACAGGTCTAGTCCAGCGGTTGTCTCCAAATCGCATTACATGTCCAGTCCATCTGATTTTCAATGCCTTGGCAAACGAGACAGCGTACCTGATTCTGGAATAGCGACGGAAGTCAGAACTCCGAATTCCTTCTCTCACTTGAGAGAGGCATGATATCCCAAGCATAGCTCTTTCGACTCCTCTCTGGGAGACCCAAGTAGCATTCTCAGCCTGCTTTTCGTAGGGCCCAGGTCTCTGAGGCTTATGTAATTCAGGGAGAACGGTGGAGTCGAAGAGATGTGCTCAGAGCCGGAGGTTCTTTGTCCTTTTTAGTTTTCTTCGATGCCTTTGAAGGCATTCCATGCCGCTCTCTTCCTCCTGCGCAGCTCAGGTTTTAGGTCGTTCATCATGTTGACTTCTTGAACTAGGGTACACATAAGTGCTGCATTCAGAGATGTTTGTTCCATTGAGAGTGAATGGGGCCTCTGGAACTAGTTCATTTTTCACTAACATAGTTTTCTTTAGATTCAGCTGTAGACCTACCTTTCCACATTCTGAGAATGGCTGACTTTGACCGATCAAAGTCAGCCAGCATTTGTGCCGCTTGGCTAATGATTGGTGTTATTAGAACGATGTCATCAGCGAAGCAGAGGTGGTGTAGTTGCCGACCATCTATCTTCACTCCCATTCCTTCCCAATCTAATTGTCGCATGAGATTCTCGAGGGTGGCACTGAAGAGTTTTGGTGAAATGGTATCACCTTGTCGAACCCCTCTTTTGACATCAATGATCACTCCTTTGTAGAATGGTGAGATCCTGGTGGTGAATCTGTAATACAGCTCACGAAGGATCTTGATGTATTGGGTTTGGCTAGGGCTTCAATGACTGCTTCAGTCTCCACAGGATCAAAGGCTTTCTGTAAATCAATGAACATGAGACAGAGTGGCATCTTGTACTCCCTACAAACCTCAATGAGCTTGGTTACTGTGTGGATATAGTCGATTGTGCTGAATCCTTTCCAGAAGCCAGCTTGTTCGCATGGTTGTCCTTCATCTAGTGTTCTCCCAATCCTGTTCAGGATGACTCGTGTAAACAACTTGTAGATGACAGACAACACGGAGATGGGGCGATAGTTGCCAATGTCATGAATGTTTCCCCTTCTTGAACAGTCCTGCTGTTTTTCCATTGTCCTGTTGGTTTTCCATTGGGACGGCACCTTGCATTCAGACAGGTAGCATGTGAAAAGCTGAGCTAGTGTATTGATGAGTACCGATGGCAGATTCTTCAGGTGTTCAGGTCTGACTTTTTCTGGGCCTGGTGCTGTTCCCTTTTACCCGACTACATGGCATGTTGGATTTCAGAAGTGGAACGTTGGGAATGACATATCCATCCTGTGGAATTTGGTATGTAGGCAGGTGGATGTGGCTATCAAAGAGATTTGAGTAGGAGTCCTGGATAATCTTCTCCATTGCCTTTCCTGGAAGATGTGATAGATCCATCAGGCGTCGGAGGGCAGTCATCTTGGTCTTATAGTTGGTGAAATACAGACAGGCAGTGTGAATGCTTTTCCTGGCTTCTGCTGCATCTTCCAGTATTTTTGCTCTTCTGTCTTTTTTTTTTTTTTTAGGTTTGATTTTGTTTATTGTTTTTTTTTTTAAGTATTTTATTATACCACCATGAGAAATACAAATAAAAAAGATATACAATTAAAAAGTTCATGTTTGGGTTTTGGTCATACAGTGTTTCAGCACCCGTCCCTTGGAGAAGATTATGTTGGAGCGAAATTAGCCAGAAGGAGAGAGACAGATACAGAATGACTGCATTTATTTGCATGGCATAAATATATATGTACATATTATGATACCAATATCCAAGGTCAAGTGAAGTATATATCGGGAGGTCTTGTCAAAGGTGGAAATTATCACAAACGTGTGGGAGTCAGAGTTTAGGTAAGACAGAAAATGGAACAGGGTGCTAATAATAGTCGAGGGTACTAATGCCAACCTAGAACTGAGCATTAAATAGAGGCAAAAAGGATTCACATGACAACCTTTTAATGTATGTTCTGTAATCCATAGTCTGGAAGGGAAGGAAAAGAGAAAGAGAGAGAAAGGCAAAGAAATAAAGAACC